>JAKCPI010025676.1:0-15171 GCA_023213315.1 Euborellia annulipes | reverse complement strand
TCCACAGGATCGCAGCACTTATCAGCCTGATTGTGAGATAGATATCCTCTTGTTTTATATGATTATAAATACCCGGAGATCAAAATCAGAGAGGAGGTTATTTTTTTTTTTTGAGCGCCAACACACTCCTTTACTATTCTATTCTCCTGTTCACTCCTGTTACAAAGACCATATTTTTAATACAAATTAATTAAAAAATAAAATTAAAAAAAAAGTATGAAGAATATTTATTTATTTATTAATAATTGATAATAATTATTTATATAAATATTAACAATTAATTAATTAATTAATTAAATTTGTTATATATAGTCTTATAGTCAAAATACATTTAAAAATATTATATATCAATTTCTTCCACAGGCCCTACTACTAAAGATGGTAATTACCCTCCCCCTCCTCCGAGATTTTTTTTTTTTTTTTAAATACACACTTTTTTTTCTCATTCACTCTCACACTCACACACACACATTCACACTGTCTTTTCGGCAACTCAGGCCATATAAGACATTTACGATATCCGTTATTGATTTAATATACATATATGGGGTCCAGGCATTCTTATTTAAGCCATTTGGTATCCAATGAGCTTAAATAAAATCATCGGACTGCCTGGGGCCCGAACCCTCGACGTTTGGTATACGAGGTTAGGCACACTAACCTCTACACCAAGCCCCGAGGGCTCCGAGATTTGAGGGAAAAATAATTTTTTTGGGAATTGAATTTTATTTTGATTATAAAATTTTAAAAATTAATACGCCAGCCCCCCCCCTCCCACTCACATGAGGTATAAAAAACAGTTAAGAATTAAAAAAAAAAAAAAAAAGTTCAGGAGGTAGATTTGAACTCGCGAAGTTTGGGGAGAATGGAAAAAAAATATAGACAAATTGAGGACGAATTAACCTCTTGAGCCACGCTTTATCTAATAATTTTAATGTAAAATAAGCCATATGAGAAACATGAAATAAAAGAAGTATTAAAAAAATTTTAATATTCCACATATGATATATCATTTTTCTTTACTTTTTATGCTGATTAATAATTTATGATAAAAATGTCACTAGCATGCATAGTTTTCAAATAATTCAATAGGCAAACGTCAGATTGTTTATGCTTTAATGTAATTAAATCAAAAACTCTATCTAACATATGATATATGTAATTAATTCTTGAATTCCCCCTGATTCCAGAGAACTAAAGCCCTTTTAATTATATGATCTAATTTGGGAGTTATTGGCGATCAAAGTTAAGCCTATTTTCGAGCTTAATGACATCAACAACACTCAATTTTCTATATTATCGAAAAAGCTTATTTAGCATTGTCTGATTAAAACCAAATTTTTACCAGAGATTTATAATTAAAAAATGAGTTTTTTTCTAAAGTTTCATTGAGATTGGTAAAGAAATAAATAAAATATTGACTATTTTGTAAATTGAGTTTTAGAATTCGGGATCCCGGATTGGTAAAGCAGAGCGCTCTGTGAACCGTGTCTAGGCTTGAATCCGAGATCCCAATTCTAAAACTAAATTTACAAAATAGTCAATATTTTATTTATTTCTTTACCAATCTCAATGAAACTTTAGAAAAAAACTCATTTTTTAATTATAAATCTCTGGTAAAAATTTGGTTTTAATCAGACAATGCTAAATATCTTTTTTCGATAATATAGAATTGAGTGTTGTTGATGTCATTAAGGCCGAAAATAGGCCTAACTTTGATCGCCAATATCTCCCAAATTAGATCATATAATTAAAAGAGCTTTAGTTCTCTGGAATCAGGGGGAATTCAAGAATTAATGACATGTATAATATGTTAGATAGAGTTTTTGATTTAATTACATTAAAGCATAAACAATCTGACGTTTGCCTATTGAATTATTTGAAAACTATGCATGCTAGTGACATTTTTATCATAAATTATTAATCAGCATAAAAAGTAAAGAAAAATGATATATCATATGTGGAATATTAAAATTTTTTTAATACTTCTTTTATTTCATGTTTCTCATATGGCTTATTTTTTCCTAAATGAATTTGAACAAGTGTGGCTCAAGGGGTTAATTCGTCCTCAAATTATCTATATTTTTTTCCATTCTCCCCAAACTTCGCGAGTTCAAATCTACCTCCTGCACTTTTTTTTAATATTCTTAATTGTTTTTTATACCTCATGTGATTGGGAGGGTGGGGGGGGGGGGGTGGCGCGCGCGCCAAAAATCACTTGGCACGGAGACGGCAACCAAGTGTCGTTCTTTAGCATTGCATTATGACAGCATGTTTCAAGTCTCCTGCCATTCGTTCTTAAATCGCGCTAAAATTTTTTTAGTTACCGCCAAAATATTTTTACTTCCTGACACTTTCTATATGTATGTTTTTTAATGAGTATTATAATATTATCTGACATTTTATTTTTCTTTTTCTTTTAGTTCCACAATGAATAAGACTAGTTTATGCTCCTTCTGTGAAGAAACACGTAAAGGGGAATATGAATTAAGGTATGTAAAATAAATAAATAAATAAATTTATTATGACCTGCTTAGAGGCACCAGTCCTCAGTGGCTAGGTCCAACAAACACATTACAAATCCAAATTCAATAACAACAAATAAAACAAAACAAAAGGGAAAAAATCTCGTGTGATGGTCGCCACAGCACACCACTTTCTTTTACCTTTGGTAATCGAAAGTTGTGTTCTGTGCTTGTCACACCAGTCCCTGATATATATTTAGTTTCTGAGAGTACGGTACATTTGAAATCAAGATGTAAGATTGATAAACGTAGGAAAATATTTATATTTTGCTGAGGATGAACGAAACGTCTCCTTCGGCATTTGGCATACAAAGGCTTTCTTTTCTTTGCTGCTACTATGCTTGCTTTTTACCAACTTGTAACATCAACAGCTGATTATATTTTTATTTATTGCTAACTAATCCTATGTTTATAAAATGAATAATTTTCTATTTTTTTTTAAAATTATTTTATAATAATTCAAAGCTATCTATGAGACTTTCAAACAATTTTCTCTTACCTTATCATGAAGAATAATTTATAAACTACAGTATAGTAACTAAACATATTTTTTAATAATTAAGATAAAGAAAATTTATTAACAAAGTAAATTAAATTATCTAATAAACTATTTGAAGGTAACAAAAATCCAAACATATTTGACATATATCAAGGCAGTTTACTTTAAAAAATAAATCTTAATAATGCCTTATAAATCTAAGCCTACAAAAATTCGATATTGGCTGTGTCGTTTACACACCCGCTGGTATTTTAACGTGACAACGTCTATTTCCTGATTCCGAACGAATTTTTTTTACTTTGTTCCCAATAATTATTTTATAATTTATACAAGAGTCTATATAATATTGAATTAATACTGAATTTACTTTTGTGTTTATAATAAAGGCCATTTTTTAAAATTATATTCGACTGTGGCAATTTTTTGATAAATTCTTGAGGTTTTTCTTTTGAAGAAAATTTGATTCTAGAGTTTATTAATCTAATTCAAACTAGAATTTACCGCCGAGCGGTAAAATGAAACAATAGGAAAAAAATAAATGGTAAAATCTTTAGCTTCTAACCGTATTTTCAACATAATTATACCTCTTAAGACAGGAGTTATACAAGCTACTAACTTTTTCGTGCATGCCTGCCTACCTGGACAATATACATGCATTATAAGACGTTGTCACGTCAAATAAAAATAATAGATACGTAGGGCTTATAGCTGGTAGTTTAATCAGGATAGGTGAAAAGGTGAAGAAAATCTGCAGCTAGTTGTTTTTCATTATTTTATTTCCACCACGTTGACGTTTCGATCCCGGTTGGGATCATCCTCAGAACAGGTGGGTGTTATGTATGTGTATATTTGTAAATTTCAATCATATATTATATATAGAACTTAAAGATGAATAAATACAAATAAATTATATTAGTTTTTATATAATTGAAAGTAAATGATCAAGAGAGATGATGTGGAGGATGATCCCAACCGGGATCGAAACGTCAACGTGGTGGGAATAAAATAATGAAAAACAACTAGCTGCAGATTTTCTTCACCTTTTCACCTATCCTGAAAAATAATAGACAGAAAAAATGCATTTTGATTTTAATTATTCTTAATTAACAACCAATATATCGATACTTGGAAATTAAAAGCTCGTAAAGGACAAAATGCTACTTTTCAGGAGAGCGAAAAAACAAACATTTTCCCCTCATAACTTTTTTGACTTTAGTACTATTTTAGCTCTTCTATGCTAAACACAGTGGTTTTCTTACTCGGTCGAAACTACTCGCCTTCAATCATGAGTTTCGACCGAGTAAGAAAACCACTGTGTTTAGCATAGAAGAGTTGATCGCGTCCGGTCCTGCATCCTGCATTAATATTAAGTACTATTTTAGTCTTTGAAAGACACTTCTTCACAGAATTTCTAATCTTCTTCTTCTTCTTTCTTCGCCTTGATTATTCCCGCGGTGCTGGGTTGGCGATTCATGGGTTTTTTTTTACGACCGGGAAGGAATAGAAACAGGCCGGCCCGTCGCGCGGTCTGACGCCTGTTGAAAATATAGAAGGGAAGAGACTGACATGCAAAGAACAGAAGTACTGCCAGTCCCAGCTAGGGCAGCTCGTGGTCGCTTTAGAAAGCTTTTCTATCTTTGTATATTAATATACAAAGTTAGAAAATCGTTTTTACTATCTCTTAATGGATAATAACAAGTTTATTTTCAATAAAATACCTCTTTTAAACAACACCTCGGCGTTTATCATTCAACGCAAATAACAAACAAAAGCGATAAGGCACCCAGGCAATACAGGCACACATACATTTTCTTTTTCATATCCATAATCGATATTTTATAAATTTTGAAGTCTCTGTATTATTTATCTTAATAAATGCAAGGTCAAAAAAAAAACGTGGACACTATCATTAATTTATTTAAATGTTAATTTATAAATTCCTTTTTCAATATTTATTTAAATAAATATTTTCCCACTTAGAATGTTATATCAGACAACAAGAGGAGAGAACAAGCAAGACATCCATAATGATTGTAGAAACCGGAGAAAATTTGGCATTTGATCAAGATAAAAATGAGTAAGTATTAATTGATATATTAATATTAATTTAATGTCTAAAAGTTTTTGAGATCTATTTATTTGAATCGAATTTTAAATATTGACTGTGAAATTGATTCGTTTATTTCAGAAACCACCTAAGTGCACTTTTTTCAACTTTCGGAAAACTAAAAAAAACTGTTTTGCAGCTTAAGTATAGGTCTAGTCTCTAAACTGCAACTGTAAATGCATAAATTGATACTAAAGCTAAGAATGAACGGACAAAACTGATTTGGTTGTTTTAAAATTGTTGTAATAAAATTGTTTAAAATAATACAACAACATTATTATTTACACTTTACTTTAGATTAAAATTAGACATATAATGAAAATGATAAGGGGGCAATAGGTATTTGTCAACCGGGTGCCAAAAAAGGTTGGGAACCACTGGTTTAAAGTCTAAATGGCCTAAGTTGCCAAAAAAACTTAAGATTGAGCCGATTCTTCATTTTTTTAAATCTTTTTTTTTTATTTTAGAAAGAAAGATGTTCATTGGTACTACAGAAGAAGATATCGAATTGCTTTATTATTGTTTGTGGGATATAACATTGTTTATATGCTTCGAAACAATCTAAACTTGGTTATCATCTCAATGACAGAATCCTATAACAAAACTTTAGAAAATGGTACCCAGGTTGAGGTAATTTACAAAATTTTAATTTCCATTATCTATACTATTATATAAAAGACAATCTCTGTCTGTCTGTCTGTCTGTCTGTCTGTCTGTCTGTCTGTCTGTCTGTCTGTCGTCTGTCTGTCTGTCTGTCTGTCTGTTTGTAACGCATAGACTCCGAAACTACTGGACCGATTTTCATGGAGTTTTTTTTAATGGGTAGGGAATTTTCCGGGGGTGGTTTTAGGCTATCATTATATCGAATTAGGGGTAGGGAACCCCCCTTTTTGGGGGTTATCAATTACCCCATAGCAAAGCATTGGAAAACAGGATCTAACTCGCTTTATGAAAAATATATTTATCAAATCTTTAAAATGAAAAAATAAAAACTCTTCCTCCCCCTAACAATTCAACATCTGAAAAGATTTTTCCGCTCTGCGCCCCCCACCCCCCCCCACCCCTAAAATTTTATTTTTTTTATTTTTCATTCGATTTTAATAAAATTTAAAATGTTGCTTTCTTAGGGTGTAAATAATTGAAAAATGGTATTTTAGACCCCAGAAAGTTCAATTACCCCACTGACCCCCCTGAAATTTATTTTTCATTCGATTTTAATAAAATTTAAAATGTTGCTTTCTTAGGGTGTAAATAATTGAAAAATGGTATTTTAGACCCCAGAAAGTTCAATTACCCCACTGACCCCCCTGAAATTTATTTTTCATTCGATTTTAATAAAATTTAAAATGTTGCTTTCTTAGGATGTAAATAATTGAAAAATGGTATTTTAGACCCCAGAAAGTTCAATTACCCCACTGACCCCCCTGAAATTTATTTTTCATTCGATTTTAATAAAATTTAAAATGACGCTTTCTTAGGGTGTAAATAATTGAAAAATGGTATTTTAGACCCCAGAAAGTTCAATTACCCCACTGACCCCCCTGAAATTTATTTTTCATTCGATTTTAATAAAATTTAAAATGTTGCTTTCTTAGGGTGTAAATAATTGAAAAATGGTATTTTAGACCCCAGAAAGTTCAATTACCCCACTGACCCCCCTGAAATTTATTTTTCATTCGATTTTAATAAAATTTAAAATGTTGCTTTCTTAGGGTGTAAATAATTGAAAAATGGTATTTTAGACCCCAGAAAGTTCAATTACCCCACTGACCCCCCTGAAATTTATTTTTCATTCGATTTTAATAAAATTTAAAATGACGCTTTCTTAGGGTGTAAATAATTGAAAAATGGTATTTTAGACCCCAGAAAGTTCAATTACCCCACTGACCCCCCCTGAAATTTATTTTTCATTCGATTTTAATAAAATTTAAAATGTTGCTTTCTTAGGGTGTAAATAATTGAAAAATGGTATTTTAGACCCCAGAAAGTTCAATCACCCCCCTGACCCCCCTGAAATTTATTTTTCATTCGATTTTAATAAAATTTAAAATGTTGCTTTCTTAGGGTGTAAATAATTGAAAAATGGTATTTTAGACCCCAGAAAGTTCAATCACCCCCCTGACCCCCCTGAAATTTATTTTTCATTCGATTTTAATAAAATTTAAAATGTTGCTTTCTTAGGGTGTAAATAATTGAAAAATGGTATTTTAGACCCCAGAAAGTTCAATTACCCCACTGACCCCCCTGAAATTTATTTTTCATTCGATTTTGATAAAATTTAAAATGACGCTTTCTTAGGGTGTAAATAATTGAAAAATGGTATTTTAGACATCAGAAAGTTCAAACACCCCCCTGACCCCCCTGAAATTTATTTTTCATTCGATTTTAATAAAATTTAAAATGACGCTTTCTTAGGGTGTAAATAATTGAAAAATGGTATTTTAGACATCAGAAAGTTCAATCACCCCCTGACCCCCCTGAAATTTATTTTTCATTCGATTTTAATAAAATTTAAAATTACGCTTCCTTAGGGTGTAAATAATTGAAAAATATATTAATCAAATATTTAAAATAAAAAATAAAAACTCTTTTTCATAATTAATTAAAATACATTTATCTGGACAACTCTTAGTCACATCCCGAGACGCCGCCCGCCAGGGCTAGCGGGGTAGGGTTGCCGAAGGCAACCCTACCGCAGCTAGTAAATATATATTTTTCGAAACAAGAGCGGTTACGGGGGTGGGGATAAAGAGGATAATTCCTCTCCCCTCCCCCCCAAATATTTTTTTTGACAATTAAATTTTATTTTTAATATAAAATTTTAAATATTAATACTTAAAAATTTGATTTGTATATATATATACTGGTAAACAAGTACAGAAAGCACCTTAAAATTACCAAAAATAAGGAAATATTGTGTGCCTTGCAACCTAACTACAGATTACCCACCTCCGAGAAATTTTTCTGGATCCGCCGTTGATTCGGAATGTTTAGTTTAAGCCCTATCAAAAAATCTAGTGTGATGGTTTTACAGTCGACAACCAATGGGGGAGGTAAAGTAAAGAAGTACTTTAGAGATCCAATAACATTAGAAATCCAATAAAGGAATCAGTGATTGGTTTTATTATTATATTATCAGCTTCCCTTAGAAAATTTAGGTCTCAATTGTGATACCCTTCACTCACTATCTATCTAAATGATAATTCTTTTTTTTTTTAGAGAGAGGATCCTTTAACAGGAAATTATTATTTTTTATTAATGACTTTCGAAATTAAATCAAGTTACGGATCATATATTTTTATCTCACAATCAGCTATCGATGCAAATTTAATCAATGAATCGTTAAAAAGTCATTTGATAAATGATAACACTCTTCACTGATATAATTATTATTTTATCTTTAAAGAATAAAAAATGAAAAAAATCTGGTGTGACGCCAGATTTTTTTGTCGAAATATATGGTATTTAGTTTCCGTCAGTGTGGTACAGTGAGGGACAATATTAAGTTCCACCCATGCGTTTTCTACATGTGATTATTTCATTGTTTTTATAAAAGAAATGAAAATCTTTATTGAAAATTTTCTAGGTTTGAATGAAAGTTTCCATTAAAAAATATATAATATTTGTTTAAAAACAATGAAATAATCACATGTAGAAAACGCATGGGTGGACTAATATTGTCCCTCAGTGTACTTCTTTACTTTACCTCCCCCCTCCTGTATCCGCCATTGGTATGAGTAGAGGTTTTTTGCTAAAGTTGCTTATGAGATGCTTTTTTTTTTTAATTTTATACTTATTGAACCACTTTTTATTCAAGATCTTTATGCTTTTTTAAGCACTTTTTTCCATATTTTTGTGCTTTTTTGTCCGGTCTTTACTAATAATAATAAAAAAAACAAAATATATCAAAAAGCATAATATAATCATTGCAAGTATTATTCAAAGTATTATTAGTGTACTGATTTCCAAGAACAGAAAGAACTGTATCCAGTGGGAAATGGTTCAAACTAAATAAAATATATTGGTATATAATTAAAATAGAAATCTAACAAAAACAATTTAAAATTAAATTTATATTCTTCTTTTTTAGGTCAGAGATTTCAATTGGAACTCTATACAAAAAGGTTATATTCTCTCTTCATATTTTTATGGCTACATTTCGACAGTATTTCTTGGCGGCTGGTTAGCAACTTATTTTGGACCTAGATGGGTGATGACTTGCGCTCTTGGAATCCCATCTATAGTCACTTTAGCCACCCCCCACCTAGCTGAAACGGGGATATATACATTAACCATCATACGAGCCATCGAAGGAGCATTTACGGTACTATTATTTATTAATATAATATTTTTTACTTTCTCTTACCTATATATGAAAATATATAGAGATAAAATAATGAATTCATGTCAAAAATTCTGTCGAGATTTTGATGGATATACACGTTTTGAGGTCCCCTGAATCCAAAAAGTGGTTTTCGCCACATGGTCTGTCTGAATGTGTGTGTTCAATTTTAAGCATGAAGGAATTGAGCTACGAAAATGAAATTTTATTTTTAAATTATGCAACCCCCTTGGAGCGTGAAAATAAGCTTTTAAACAAAATCGGCCAAAAAGTACTAGTTCTTTACTGATGTACTTTTTCAGTTTTTTTTCGATTTTCTCAAAATTCGCTCCAACGATTTTGATTAAAATTCAAAAATCAATTATTTTTTTAGATTCTCTTTAAAATTTATATTCTCATTTTGCTCTCAAAATTGTTTGAAGACTACTTTACTCTTGTACTTCATAGGAAAGATAGGAGAAATGTTTGCCATGGTAACAAAATATAAATATTTTCCCATCTTTATAAATTTTGCTTCTTGAATTCTAATATATCGGCGAAAACTAAATATATCTCGACAAAATAAATCTGGTTCGACCAGTCCCACCAGATTTTTAAAATACTATTAATTCATTATAGAGCGAGAGGATTCTTCATCTCTTAAACATTCATGGGCTTTCTGATTTCTTGTTCAAACTAAATCTCACTGATCTCTTAATATAAGGGTTGCTCGTTTAAAACCAGGGTGGTTAAATCCACTGGTGACCAGTGGTTTTTATTGACTGATCATTTAATTTTAATTCCGCACTCTGGGCAGATTTTTTAAAATAAAATTCCGCAGTTAAATGGGATATTAATAAACAAAATTTGGAATTTCAAGGCTTTAATATACTATCAGAAACCAAATTTATCCTGACACAAAAAAAATTTGGTGTGGTTAGCCACACAACAAAATAACGTTTTGTTGTAAATCGCTTTGCACAGGTGTTGTCTGTTGCCTTCTCAGGGGATTTTTGTTGGGGTTTTTTCAGTAAAAGTTGTAATTTTTAAATTTATATTTATTATATTAATATACAGTCTGATACCTCGGAGGTTGAGAGAGAGAGAATGACTCGCCCGGGAGTGGGGGTGGCCTTTTATGCCTTCTTCCAGACAGTAATCCCCCCATTCCCCAGGGGATCAGACACACGTGTAACGATTCCAATTGCAGAATTGCGCTTTTCTGTGGGAATCTTTACATGTGTGTCTTGTTCTAGAAATATATCAAATTTTGCCATCGAATGAGTTTAAAAATAGAGCTTTAGATTCCAAATATCAAATTTTGTATCTCTCTCTCTCTCTGTTCTTTAGCTTCACAACAGTTTTTTTACATTGACAAAATTGAAAGTTATAATCTGTGCTTGTCACACTAGATTTTTTTGTGTCGAAATATAAATATCTAGTTTCCGATAACACATAAGAACCTTTGAAAAGTTATTTATAATCAAGTTTCAGATAACAAGTCAGACCATTTTGCGGGACCCACTTTTTTGGGGTCAGGGGGCCTCAAAACATGTATATCCATCAAAATCTCGTCATCTAATTTGTGACATGATCGCAACACTTTCTCTCTATATATTAACTTATATAGATAAGAGAAAATAATACATAAGCCTATCAATATTAATAACATAAAATTGAAAAAAAAGTAGTCAAAACCAATTTTGGACGGTTTTAACCATCAGTGTCCCAGTCAAAATCTAAAAAGTGTTTTTTTTTTAACAATTCGTAATAAATAGCTGGTCTCTTTTGAAAATTACAATATTTTCTCTTTATATTCTTCATATATACGCGAAAGTAAAGAATTTTCTTCCCCATTTTCTGATTCTTCTTGTTCTTTGGGTTTAATTTTAGAGACTGGTTTCTCATCCAGTATTGGGTCTGTAATTAGGATTGAAATAAGAAATCTCCAATATTCCTACCTCAAGAGGGAACTTTGGCCCTATTGCATAAATTCTATAATCCACAACTTATCCGTTTAGCAAGTTGTCTCATCCTGAATGATTTTATTCACAGTCTAAATAATCTAATCACATACCCATACAAGACGAATAAAATGGTTTTTCTATTCTTATATAAATATTTTAAATTGGTAGATTTTTAGCTGTTAAGTTCACAATAAAAGTAGTAAGATTTATTAGATTAATATTTTTATCTTTTTTTTCAGGGACCTGTATTTCCTTCTTATGGGATGCTTTGGGCAAAATGGGCCCCTGTTAATGAACGTAGTCGATTAATTAGTCTTACTCTTATGGGAACTGAAACAGGCACCGTGACTATGATGTTTTTAGGAGCGCTTGTTTCAAAACATATAGGCTGGCAATGGAATTTTTATATTCCAGGTAAATATAATGTTTCGACCACAGATTTTGTTACAATTAGTAATGATGTTTTTTTTTATTCCTATATAAAATATAATTTTGCACCCATCCAGGACTGTAGATTTAGCAGATAGAATTGAGATGCCTTGTTTAGTCCCTAGGGGCTTAAATAGAAATGCCTGGACCCCCAATAGATATTATAAATAACAACGGTGCGATCTGTCAACCAATTTGTTTAAAGCAGCTGTTAAGTCGGTACACCACAGTAGTGCGTGGCGATTTTCAGTATGGATAAAAATATTTAACAAAAGAATTTGCCTGAAATTTTGTGTTTCTAACCAAATTTCGTGTGCGGAATCGTTGCGAATGTTGGAAAAGGCTTACGGTGATTCAGTTTTATCAAAAACACAAGCCTACGAGTGGTACAAAGCCTTCAAAGACGGTCGAAAGATCGTTGAAGACATGCCTCGTTCTGGACGACCTTCGACCTCTTCAACTGAGGACAACATAAAAAAAATTAAGGGTATGGTGCTTGAAAATCGTCATGCAAGTGTTAGAGAGATGGCAAGAGAGCTCGACATCTCTCGCGAGTCCGTTCGAATGATTTTGGTGGTTATTTTGGGTATGAAACGCATTCATGCTCGAGTCGTCCCGATAAAGCTGAATTTTCTTCAAAAAGAGCCACGATTGTGACCGAATTTAAAGCCAAAAACGCAATAAACACAATCAGTCAACCACCGTATTCACCGGATTTGGCTCCGAGTGACTTTTTCTTGTTTCCCAAACTAAAATTGCCTCTCCGTGGAACCTGTTTTCAGTCGATCGAAGAGATAAAACAAAATTCGCTGAAGGAGCTGCAGGCCATCCCAAAAAGTGCTTATGAAAAGTGTTTCGAGAACTGGACAAATCGTTGCATAGGTGTATTGCATCTGATGGAGATTACTTTGAAGGAGCCCACAAAATAAATATTGATGAATAATTACATATTTTGCGTTTTTTTTACAATTTCCGGGTTCCTTTTTGTTACAATGTATATTCTGGTAAACAAGTACAAAATGCAACTTTAAATTACCGAAAGTGTGCAGCCAGTCCCACCAGATCCCCCTCCCTGCGAGGATCCGCCCCGAGTAGGGGGTCTCGGGGACCCAGGGGGCGGTCCGAACCAGAGTAAGGGGCTCCAGAGGGTCCGAGCCAGAGTAGGAAAGGCTCGATTTGGGCAGTTGCCGAAGGATTTGCTTTACATGAACGTTTTTGCTGAATAATGTTTTGAATTATTTTTAAAAATTGTATAAATATTTGTAAAATAAGTTCAAATAAGCACGAAGGGGAAAAAAAAGCATGAAAACTCTAAAAAAAAGGATAAAAAATGCAATCTCAATTCCTTTAGTTTTTCGTAATTCATGTAGAAATTAAATATCTAATGGTTGCTTATAAAATTGAGCAATAAGCATTTTGCTTAAAATCCGGTCTCTACATATAAGTATACAAAAGTTCCAAGCAAAGAGCTTCTTCAGTAAGTGAGATTTGGAGGACAGCAGTCAGGAAGGTAGCCTCTATTTAAAGAAACAGACTCCTTTAACAAAACGTTTCGGCTAATTTTAATCTTCGTTTCGGCTAATTTTAGCCGAAACGTTTTGATAAAGGAGTCTGTTTCATTAATTAGAGGCTACCTTCTTGGCTGCTGTCCTCCAAATCTCTCGTACCGATATCTCACAGCCACATCTCTCCAAAGAGCTTCTTCTTCCTCTTAAAAAAATTACCTTGTTTTATAGGTATACTAGGGATAATATGGACTTTATACTGGTTGATTACTTTCCGAAATAGTCCAGATGAAGATTTATTTATCACTAGGATTGAAAGAACCTTCCTTGAGAAAAATACTAAACAATTTGAGTATAAAAAGGTAAACTTTAATTTTTATCCTGGGAATAATGATAATTTTGTCTTTACTCTCTTACTTCTATAAAACTTCATTTCCTTCTTGAGATATTTTGTTCACAGACACACAGTCACACAGAAGGACACACACAAACAGACCATGTCGCGAAAACCACTTTATTCGATTCAGGAGACCTCAAAACGTGTATATTCGTCAAAATCTCGACATAGAATTTTTCTCATGAATCCAATACTTTCTCTCTATATATATTAACATACATAGAGGTAAGAGAAAGTAAAAATGTCAAATGATTTTCGCGAGAGGGAAAAATGGAGACTAGAGGAAAAAAGATATAATCGATTTTTTTTCATAATCGATTTTTTTTTTTCATAATCAATTATTTTTTTCCATAATCTATTATTTTTTCGTCTGTCCGGATTCAATAATCGATTAATCGGAATAATCGATTATTTTTTTCCATTATCGAACACCCCTGTGTCATCCCGTCCTGTGGAAGTGACGTAAAGAAGATTCCCTCAGTGTTGCATTCTTGGAAAGGAGTAGGCTACACGCCGGTGCTGAGGGAGTCCTTCCTCAAACTAGGACATCTTTAGAAGGGGGTGGAACCAGAAATAAGGATTTGTTCACTAGCTAGAAATGAACGCAGTAGGAGGAGTTAGAGATAGGAATTAAAGTAACTTCGCGAGGTTTCCGTTAGATGGCTACGGCCGGAGGCCGGTTGGGGTTGAGGTGTGTATCTTCGTCCACGGGCAAATACCTCGGGCAAATAAACGGGGATCCCGATAGGAATTTCAAATAAATAATAAGAGAAAATAAAAAATAATAATAAAATAAAACTTATTTATGTTTACCTTCTCTCTCTTCTCTCTTAAAATCTATTTAGTTATTTTCCAAATAATCAAAGTGAATTTAATTTTAGATTCGACATCCATGGAAATCATATTTTACATCTTTACCTGTCTGGGCTACTTTCATTTCATTATTTATGTTTTATACTTCATTTATGATAATAGTTGTTGAATTACCTAGTTTCTTGAGAGGTAATTTTCTTTATAAAATAACCTAAATTGGATTTGGTAGAGAGAATTTTCGAACAATAATACCATTATGTTTCACTCATAATAAATAACTCCAGGCCTTTCTTCAGGTCAAAAATATTTCCTCAGAATGGGCTAAAATCACCTGGCAATTATTATCGAAAAAATTTTCTCTACGTTTTACCTAGAAATCATCATTTATTTAGAGATTTATTATTAAATAAGGAACGCAATGAGAATGATTTATTATTTATTTTTTCAGATATTCTTAAATTTGATGCACAAAATTCAGGATTTATTTCTGCTTTACCTTTTATTATTATGATATTTTTTAGTATTTTATCTTCAACTATAATTGATTATATAATAACGAGAAAATTATATAGTCTTACTAAGGTGCATAATGAATGATTTATTTTTTT
>JAKCPI010025675.1:0-14945 GCA_023213315.1 Euborellia annulipes | reverse complement strand
AAGAGTCAAATATTAAAAGATTATTAATAACAATTGATGACGTAGATTTACTATCTTAAATCCATTTTTTTTTTTAAAAGAAAATTGCACAGGTTCTCACATTCTTATAAAATTTAGTTCAGAGTTGGAGACTAAAGGTCGCAGAATGTAGCAAGAATCCCAGAGATATTGGAATCTTTCAAGAAAAAATAGAATATCAAGTATATAAAAAAAAAAATTTAAATTATTTATATGTTCCTTCCTTTCCATTAATGTAAAATTTGCAAATGTCTGGCTTCTTTGTTCACTAAACTAGGATAAATCCCATTTGGATACTGTATAGGAATAAAGGAAGTGATGTTTCTGATTTGATAAGTAACCACCGAAGGCTACTATAACAAGGAGCGGATACAAAGAAAGGGGGAGTAAAGGGGTAATTCCCCCTCCCCCGAGATCCTGAAAAAATACTTTTTTTGGTAAAAAATGTATTTTTAATGTAAAAAATTTTAAAAAATTAAATACTTAAAAATTTGATTTGTATTTATATTCTGGCTAACAAGAACAGAATGCGCCTTTAAATTACAGAAAAAAAAAAATTGTGTGCTGTGCGACAGAGTCACACCAGATGCCCCCACCTCCCGAGAAACATCTCTGGATCCACCCTTGTACTATAAATATTCATCTGAAAGACATTAAAATTTTGCAACGATAAAAAAATTTATTTATTTGAAATATTTTTTAAAATTGATGTTTTTTAAGCCCACTTATGAATTTTTACTTTCTCTTACCTCTATATATGTTTATATATAGAAATAGAAATAATTTATTAATATACCCTGAGGCAAATGCCTCTTAGGGAAACAAAAAGATACATATAGTTATTATATGATTAATAAGTATATATAGAGAGAAAGTATTGGATTCTTGTCAAAAATTCGATGTCGAGATTTTGATGGATATACACGGTTTGAGGTCCTCTGAATCCAAAAAAGTGGTTTTTCTCGAAATGGTCTGTCTGTGTGTGTTCAATTTTAAGCATGAAGGAATTGAGCTAGGAGGTTGAAATTTTATATTTAAGTTAGGCATCCCCCTAGGGCGTGAAAATAAGCTTTTTAAACAAAATCGGCCAAAAAGTACTAAAACTTTACTGATGTAGTTTTTCAGTTTTTTTTTTTTTTTTTTTTCGATTTTCTCAAAATTGGCTCCAACGATTTTGATTAAAATTCAAAAATCTATTATTTTTTTAGGATGCTCTTTCAAATGTATCCTCAAACCGAAATCCTGGCAACGCTACTGGCAGCTAGTAATTACGAGTATTTCATTTATTTTTGCACCCATTAAATTTCTATATGTTCATGTCATATATAATAATTGAGAATTTATTTGTTCTTAGCTTGAGTTTCGATCCGGATATGTTCCATCCTCAGAGTTATAAAAAAGTGATTAGAATTTATTTTTTTTTTTTTTAATCCTCAAGTCATTTCTCGTATCTAAAGAGGTAAAAAAGTACTTTTTAAAAAGCATGAATGCAAACATTAAGGATTATTTATTAATCATTCATACGAAATCCTATTAAAAATTTGTTATTTAAAAATTTATAAATTGGTATTGAACCAAAGATGAAAAATGTGCAGTAGAGTCAAACACTTGATTTAAATTATTATTATTCTATCAGTGTCTATTGAAAATCCTAAACATCCTTTGATATCTACATCTTTTTTATCTTGTATTAAATTGGTTTCTCATAGTAAAAAGAAAAAAAAACAAGCAATTCACTTCCATGAAGTTGGTAATCAAGTTTGTCTAGGTTCTTTCTATATGCAACTTCCTAGATCGGTCTTAAGAATTCATTCTCTTCTCTGACAGACTGGATCTTACAGCTAGGATGGCCTAATAGAATCTTTGACTTATGTAATTTTTTTTTACAGAAAAAAAAAGAAGAGGAAATGGATGATTGAAAATGATTCTAACTAAACTATAACGTATTATATATTAATGTCAGGCACAACGACATTTCCAGATTAGAGAAAGGGTCGTTTAGACCCCCGCACTAATTTATTTCAATCCAATTGAAATAAATTATTCGCCTAGGAAGGAACGCAAACCCTTGAAAATTAAATAAATGATTGCCCACGGGGCTTGAAGTAGTAGGTAGCGTGCCTACCTCCTATACCAAACGTCGCGGGTTCAAACCCAGGCAGTCCGATGATTTTATTTAAGGCATTTGGATACCAAATGACTTAAATAGAAATGCCTGAACCCCCAATAGATATATTAATAATTAACGGTTATCGTCCAAGTCTTAAAAGGCCTAATTTGCCGAAAAGACTGTGTGAATGAGAAAAAATAAATTATTATTTTGATTGTTGGACGATTTTAAGCGTCAGGGAACTCAGACGCCTCCATTGATTGAATATCACAGTAAGGGTCTTTTTCAGCATCTGAGGCCATTTAGAACCCTATTTATTTCAATTGATTGGTACCCAATTGAATTGAAATAAATGTTTTCGTCTGAGACAGGATGCGAACTCGATTTTTAACACCAGAAGCTATATTATTAATAAAACCGTTTAATATTAACAAATATATTCCAATAGAGATTTATTTAAAAGGCATATAATAGACTATGTATTGAGTTTGTCGGAACATGTTCTTTCTGCAAGAAGATAATTAAATTAAACAAATTTTTTACTTTTTTTTTTTTTTAAACATTCACACTTTTATCTCATTCACACACACATTCATACAGTCTTTTCGGCAACTCAGGCCATTTAAGACTTTAGACCAGTGGTTTTCCAAACTTTATGTTACCACGCCTCCCTTAAAAATAATTAATCTTATGACGCCCCCCCCCCCCATTTTATAAAATAATACAAAAACAAAAATTTTTAATGCTAAAAAATATATATTTATAAAAAAATATTTTTTTATTTATTCTTATTTATATTAAAACTATCAATCATTTGGAAAATTGGTGGCAGTCCGAAATGGATACCAAATGGCTTAAATAGAAATGATAACGGTTATCGTTTAAAGTCTTAAATGGCCTAAGTTGCCGAAAAGACTGTGTGAATGTGTGTGTTGAGTGAGAATGAGAAGTGTGTTAAAAAATAAATAAATAAATAAAATAAATAAGAAACTAATTTTTTTTCAATGACACCTACCAGAGCCGGATCTAGGGGGGGGGGGGCAGTGGGTGCACTTGCCCCGGTCGGCAGATATCAGGGGGCGGTAATTAAAGAAAGATTTAGTAAAAAATATGGGGATTGACTTCCCCGAGACTTTCTCGTATATTCTTTTGGAATTACGTCTGGGTGTGTGTGTGTGAACACGATTGCTTAAAAACCAAAGCAGCTAGATAGATGAAATTTGGTATATGCTCCTTACACTAAAATTGTAGATTTCTATCAACTTTTGGAGTAAATACGTCACTTGGAGTAGTACTTTACTTAAAAAGTTTTTTCAAAAAATTTTGAAATTTTCAATTTTTTTTGTTATATTATAATAAAATACTCTATTTTAAAAAGTTTTTATTCTTTGCCATTTTCGAAAACTGAATAGTTTTTGAAATAATCAAAGAAGAAATAGAAAATATTAATTTTGATAAAAAATCAAAACAAAATCATACAAGTGTCATTAAAAAAGGGTAAATATAAACAAATTCATTTGTTTCACAAATTCATTTGTTTATATTTACCCTTTTTGTAATGACACCTGTATGATTTTGTTTTGATTTTTTATCAAAATTAACGAATATTTTCTATTTCTTCTTTGATTATTTCAAAAACTATTCAGTTTTCGAAAAAATGGCAAAGAATAAAAACTTTTTAAAATGGAGTATTTTATTATAATATAACAAAAAAATTGAAAATTTCAAAATTTTTGAAAAAACTTTTTAAGTAAAGTACTACTTCCAAGTGACGTATTTACTCCAAAAGTTGATAGAAATCTACAATTTTAGTGTAAGGAGCATATACCAAATTTCAACTATCTAGCTGCTTTGGTTTTTAAGCAATCGTGTTCACACACACACACACACACAGACATAATGCCAAAAATGGTTTTTTTGGACTCAGGGAGGTCTAAAACGTGGAGAAACTTCAAAATCTCGAAGTCGAATTTTTTTACGATTACATAACTTTCTATACGAGAAAGTAAAAAGGTAAAATAATATGAATTTTGTATAGAAAATTTTAAGAGGGGGCGGCAAATTAAATTTTGCCCCCCCCCCCCTAAAAAGTCTCGTAGTTCCGCCCCTGACACCTACACCCCCCTCTCCCTTTCAACAGCTTATATTCTCCCTCTACCCTTAGTGAAATACAAAATATTTAATTTCATATTCAAAAGAATCGTATTTAGCAGTCAAATTATTTTTTTCTATTTTTTTTTTTTTTTTTTTTTTCAAGGATAAAATGCATAATAATTACCTTTAATAAGACTCTCAAGAGGGTGTGTTGGCTGACGGTGAGGTCAGGGTGGGTTACACTATATTAATTATTCACTTTGATTCACTTTAAACACAATTAAAAGAGAGCAAGCATCTCCGCGCCTACAGCCCGGCAACGCGCTCGACTGAACGAGAGAGAGAGAGAGACTTGTTTTTCTTTGATAGGAATAAAAAGATGAAAATAACAATTCCCTTTTTATTAAAAGTAAAAAATACTTTTTTCTCTAATCTAACTTTATTTATAACTGGAAAAGAATGTCAACAAGTGATTTGGAATATTCCAAGGCCTTTCTTAAATAATCAACCCTTCATCCCCCCCACCCCCTAATCAAAATAATAATCAACGTTATTTTTTGAATGTTTTCTATTTATTTGGCTTCGATTTAGCTAAAATAAATTAAACAAATATTTTTCAACCCCTAATCCAAATTTTTTTTTTAACACTCACACTTTTTTCCCATTCACACACACTATCACACAGTCGTTTCAGCAACTTAGGCCATATAAGACTTTTTACGATAACCGTTATTAAGAATATATTTACTGGTATGTTGGGGTCCAGGCATTCTTATTTAGGCCATTTGAAATCCAATCTTAATAAATAAAATAATTAACAATGCTTCGCGCTTCAAAGATTCGCGTCTGGTCAGAAAAAATTAAAACCCTGAAAAACTTCCCTGGATCCGCCTTTGGGTTTTACACATAATATAATTTTCTAGAATAAGTATTACTTTAGTAAGTAATTTCCAAATTTTATGTTACAACCCCTCCCTTAAAAATATTTAATCGTATGACGCCCCTCCCCCACACATTTAATAAAATAATACAAAAACAAAAATTTTTAATACTAAAAAAATATAAAAATATTTTTTTTATTTATTCATATTTATTATTTTAATTAAAAACTCCGTCCCAGAATCTTCTAAATTTAATTATTTTATTTATGAAACTAGCAATCATTTGGAAAATTGATCTTGGTGGCCAATATTCGCGCCTCCCCTTGGACTAGTCCGCCTCCATAGGGAGGCGCGCCTCACAGTTTGGAAAACGCTGCTCTAGACGATAACCGTTGTAAGTAATATACATATATTGGGGGTTCAGGCATTTCTATTTAAGCCATCTGGTATCCAAATGCCTTAAATAAAATCATCGGACTGCCTGGTCCGAACCCGCGTCGTTTGGTATAGGAGGAAGGCTACCTACTACGCCAAACTCGGGGGCTTTTACTTATTTAAAGAAAAATAATGAAAGAATAGATAAGATATTTTATATAAGCTATAAAAAGTTAATTAAATAAAATTTTATACCCGCTTTTGAAAACATACAAGGAACTAAAAGAATAGTTTAAAGTAGAAAAATGTGTAATTTAGATCTTATGTTTAAAAAATTAAACAAGTTAGCTAAGTAGGAATTTTTCCCATTTTGTAAATTAGCATCATCATCATCTTTGAGCATATGGAAAAGAAAAAAAAGAAAAAAGAAAAAGAGAAAAATAAATATTATCTTGTAATTTAATATTTAATTATAAAAAAGAGCAAAAGGCTTGATATCGAAGGATGTTTAATTAAATATTGAAAAGATATGGGTGAATATTCTTAATGCATTTTTGAGATTTTTTCAATGAATTCTCACTTCCTAAGATTGGATAATTAATTTTCTTCTGTTATTTTAAAGTTAAAATCAAATGGTCTCCTATACCAAACGTCGCGGGTTCGGACCCAGGCAGTCCGATGAATTTATTTAAGCCATTTGGATACCAGATGGCTTAAATAGAAATGCCTGAACCCCAAATTGATATAATAATTATAACGGTTATCGTCTAAAGTCTTAAATGGCCTGAGTTGCTGAAAAGACTGTGTGAATGTGTGTGTGAGTGCGAATGTGAATGAGAAAAAGTGTGAATGTTTTTTTATAAAAAAAAAAAAAATCAAATGGTGTGTTTCTGGATTCTATATTAGGGCATAGGCGTAGCCACGGGGGGGATTTGGGGGTTCAAACCCCCCATTGGACCCAAGCCATGACTAGATATTTAAGCTTTATAATACAAACAATACTTTCTCTCTCTCATATATTTCATATGGGGTAAGAGAAAGTAAAAAAATATAATAATTTTCTCTAGTTTAAAAAAAAAATAAAAATAAAATAATTTTACTAAAGGAACGCAAAAAATTCAAGAAAATTCACAATTTTCCCATTGAAAAGGATTGATTTTTGTCTGCTTTAAATAAAAAATCTGGTGGGACTGGCGCAGCACACACTTTCTCTTACCTTCGGTAATCGAAAGTTGTGTTCTGGCTTGTCACACCAGATTTTTTGTGTCGAAATATAATTTAGTTTCCGCCAATATATTAGAATTTAAGATGTCAAATTTATAAACATGGGAAAATATTTATATTTTGTTACCATGGCAACCATTTCTCCTATCTTTCCTATGAAATACAAGAGTAAAGTGTGCTTCAAACAATTTTGAGGGCAAAACGAGAATATACATTTGAAAGAGCATCTAAAAAATAATTGATTTTTGAATTTTAATCAAAATCGTTAGAGCGAATTTTGAGAAAATCGAAAAAAACTGAAAAAGTACATCAGTAAAGTACTAGTACTCTTTGGCCAATTTTGATTAAAAGCTTATTTTTCCGGTCCCGGGAGGTATTTAACTTAAATATAAAATTTCATCCTCCTTAGCTCAATTCATTCATGCTTAAAATTGAACACACACACACAGACAGACACACAGACAGACAGACCATGTCGCGAAAACCACTTTTTTGGATTCAGGGGACCTCAAAACGTGAAGATCCATCAAAATCTCGACATCGAATTTTTGACATGAATCCAATACTTTCTCTCTATATATATATTACATATATACATAGGTAAGAGAAAGTAAAAATTAAAGCCTGCTAACCCCTCACATCTTAAAGAATTTTATATATATGCCTGTTTTTGTTTGTCTTGATCCGAATTCTAGTCTCAGATCTCTTTAGAAAAAAAAAAAAAAAAAAAATTTAATTATATAATAAATTTTATTATTTTTCATTTGAGGGATTTAATCAATTTTAGCAGGCTTCAATTTTTTATAAAGCAATACAAAAATCAATTCTTTTCAATTAGACCAGGCGCTGGAGGTAGTTGAGTATGCAAAATTTGAGGACCGAATTCTGACAATGGATTTGGGCTAAGAATAGCTCCCAGAATAAGGATCCGGATCTTGCCGGGCCAATTTTTGGTCCAATTTTTTTTTTTACCCCCACCCCATAGGAAATCAATGGAGTGCATGCTAAGATGATGTGAAGATTTGCAATTATGGTCAAATTCGAGTACTTAAAACCTCAAACAATGAAAAAACTGTCTTGTCAGCAACTGAGGGGATCCTCTAGAGTCCCCTGAGAAGTACTATCTTGCCACCAGTTGTGGTGGTCCCCTCTAACCCCTTCATCTCTTTTCTCTCTCTTTGTTATAAATTTAAATATACGGCTTTAACACCATGCCAAATTGTGGGGACCGGCAATTATGTTCATAATCCACTACCTGGTATCCCAATCAATGAAAAATACTATCTTGCCGCCAGCTGCGGTGGTCCCCTCTAACCCCTTCACCTCTTTTCTCTCTCTTTGTTATAAATTTAAATATACGGCTTTAACATCATGCCAAATTGTGGGGACCGGCAATTATGCTCATAATCCACTAGCTGGTATCCCAACCAATGAAAAATACTATCTTGCCGCCAACTGCGGTGGTCCCCTCTAACCCCTTCACCTCTTTTAACACTCTCTGTTATAAATTTAAATATACGGCTTTAACACCATGCTAAATTGTGGGGGCCGGCAATTATGTTCATAATCCACTAGCTGGTATCCCAATCAATGAAAAATACTATCTTGCCGCCAACTGCGGTGGTCCCCTTTAACCCCTTCACGTCTTTTATCTCTCTTTATAATTTAAATATACGGCCTTAACATCATGCCAAATTGTGGGGACCGGCAATTATGCTCATAATCCACTACCTGGTGCTCCAATCAATGAAAAATACTATCTTGCCACCAGTTGTGGTGGTCCCCTCTAACCTCTTCACCTCTTTTATCTCCCTTTATTATAAATACACCAGGTAGTAGATTATGAGCATAATTGCCGGTCCCCACAATTTGGCATGGTTTTAAGACAGTACATCTAAATGTATAATAAAGGGAGAGAAAAGAGGTGAAGGGGTTAGAGGGGACCACCACAAGCTGGCGGCAAGATAGTATTTTTCATTGGTTGGGATACCAGCTAGTGGATTATGAACATAATTGCCGGTCCCTACAATTTGGCATGGTGTTAAAGCCGTACATTTAAATTTATAACAAAGAGAGAGAAAGAGATGAAGGGGTTAGGGGGGACCACCACAACTGGTGGCAAGATAGTATTTTTCATTGATTGGGATACCAGGTAGTGGATTATGAACATAATTGCCGGTCCCTACAATTTGGCATGGTGTTAAAGCCGTACATTTAAATTTATAACAAAGAGAGAGAAAAGAGATGAAGGGGTTAGAGGGGACCACCACAACTGGTGGCAAGATAGTATTTTTCATTGATTGGGATACCAGGTAGTGGATTATGAACATAATTGCTGGTCCCCACAATTTGGCATGATGTTAAAGCCGTATATTTAAATTTATAACAGAGAGAGAGAAAAGAGGTGAAGGGGTTAGAGGGGACCACCTCAGTTGGCGACAAGATAGTATTTTTCATTGGTTGGGATACCAGCTAGTGGATTATGAACATAATTGCCGGTCCCCACAATTTGGCATGATGTTAAAGCCGTATATTTAAATTTATAACAAAGAGAGAGATAAAAGAGGTGAAGGGGTTAGAGGGGACCACCGCAGTTGGCGGCAAGATAGTATTTTTCATTGATTGGGATACCAGCTAGTGGATTATGAACATAATTGCCGGTCCCCACAATTTGGCATGATGTTAAAGCCGTATATTTAAATTTATAACAAAGAGAGAGAAAAGAGATGAAGGGGTTAGAGGGGACCACCACAACTGGTGGCAAGATAGTACTTCTCAGGGGACTATAGAGGATCCCCTCAGTTGCTGACAAGACAGTTTTTTCATTGTTTGAGGTTTTAAGTACTCGAATTTGACCATAATTGCAAATCTTCACATCATCTTAGCATGCACTCCATTGATTTCCTATGGGGTGGGGGTAAAAAAAAAATTGGACCAAAAATTGGCCCGGCAAGATCCGGATCCTTATTCTGGGAGCTATTCTTAGCCCAAATCCATTGTCAGAATTCGGTCCTCAAATTTTGCATACTCAACTACCTCCAGCGCCCGCTCTAAATGGGAAAATTCTGAATTTTCTTGAATTTTTTGTGTTTCCTTTAATAAAATTATTTTATTATATTTTTTTTAAACTAGAGAAAATTATTATATTTTTTTACTTTCTCTTACCCTATATGGACCCTGTTATGCAATGGTGTGTCAAAGACCAAAAAATTGAAAATTGAGTTAAGCACGGAATATTGTTTCAAATGCTTTAATTAATAGTATTTTTTATGAAATATGTCCTAAAAAAATTTATATTTAATGTTACTTGCACAATTGACAAGAAAAATTATATAGAATTCAATGTAAACAAAAAACTTTATTGTTGATTTTCTCAAAACTCGATATTTGGTCTTTGACACACCATTGCGTAACAGGGTCCATATATGAAATATATATAGAGAGAAAGTATTGTTTGTATTACAGAGCTTAAATATCTAGTCATGGCTTGGGTCCAATGGGGGGGGGGGGTTTGAACCCCCAAACCCCCCCCCGTGGCTACGCCTATGGATGGCAGTGTTTAGTGGTCCAATAAATCATTGTAATACTGATTGTTTTTGAAATAGGTTTGATTTTTTGAAAAAGATTTCACATCATTTTGAAAAAGTCTTATTTTTTCTGTGCAAATAGAACATCATATAAATAATAAATCAGGAATGACTTCCCCAAAACTTTCTCGTATATACTTTTGGAATTACGTCTGTGTTTGTTTGTAAATACATTTGCTTAAAAACGTAAGCAGCCAGATCGATGAAATTTGGTATATGCTCCTTACAATAAAATCGTAGATTTCTATCAACTTTGGAGTAAATACGTCACTTGGAAGTAGTACTTTACCTAATAGGTTTTTTCAGAAATTTCGAAATTTTCACTTTCTTTGTTATATTATGATAAAATACTCAAATTTAAAAAGTTTTTATTCTTTGATATTTTTCCGAAAACAATAGTTTTTGAAGAGAAAAATGTCTTTTTCTTAACATATTTAGTTTTCGAAAAAATGTTAAAGAATAAAAACTTTTTAAAAGAGAGTAATTTATCATAATATGACAAAAAAAAATTGAAAATTCAAAATTTTTGAAAAAACTTTTAGGTAAAGTTCACTTCCAGGTGACGTATTTACTCCCAAAGTTGATAGAAATCTACAATTTTACTGTAAGGAGTATATACCAAATTTCATTGATCTGGCTGCTTACGTTTTTAAACAATCGTGTTCACACACACAGAGACATAATGCCCAAGATTGTTTTTTTGGACTCAGGGATAGATAGACCTCTAAAACGTGGAGAATCATCATAATCTCAAAGTTGAATTTTTTGACGATTATAATACTTTCTCTTTATATTACTATACGAGAAAGTAAAAAAGTGGTCGGGGGATCAACTCAAAGAAAAATTCATTTAGAATTTATAATTTTTGTTTTCGAAGTCATTTTAATTTTTTTCTTAAGGACTTTTTCAGGATCTGAGGTCATTTAGACGCCGTCCATATTTTTTTTATTAATTGGTAGCCAAAATGATTCGGGACTGGAACCTCTGGCTTTATGCAATCTAGTCTTGAGAGTCCAATAATGTAGCTATATTAGGATATCATTTATCTTTTTTAGACAACAAGACTATAAATAACGAATGTATTATTAATAATATGAATGATGTCCCTATTAATGATATTATATAATTATTTGTTAATAGATAATCAGTAAGTAAATCATTTCCATTAACAATTAATCAGATAAAATATTTTCGACAAATAATATATCACTTTCGATTGGTTTAATTAAAAATTAATTATTTGATAGAATCGAAGAAGAGAATCTGTTAAAACACGTAAAGATCCAAATCAAGATGGCTTCGGCTTCATTTCTCGTTTTCTTCTTCTACGTCTTCTTTTTCTTCTCACGTTCACTTGCATGGTAAAAGCGAACTCTCCTCCTCACTGGCAAGTAAAAGAAAGAGAGGGGGGCTTGTTTGAACCTCACCTTGCTATAAGCGAACTTGACTTTCCGCAATGCTGCAACAACAACTTCTTCTTTCCTCTCCCTTCTTTTCCTTTCTTTGTCGGACCGTTGACTTTGGCCTAAGAAAAGAGCAAAAGAAATGACGGAGTGGGGGAAAGCCTCTCTCACGGCTTCCTGGTTTACACACAGTGACACAAGAAAAAAATTCAACTTCCTCTTAAGGACAAATTCTAAAGAATTTTTTTTTTTTTAAGGAATCAACATTAAGAGTAATTATAAAAGAAGTTAAATAAGAATCAAAGTCCATGTAGGGGAACAAAGAAGGCAAGGAATTGGAAGAAAACGGTAATTTAGCTTTTCAAAAGATTATAATATCCAATATGACTATTTTATTTGAAAAGTTTTTTTTTTTTTTTTTTTTTGTACTTTAGATTAAGAATGGGCCGCTCAACCCTCAATAATTTGTTAGAAATTTTGAAATCGTTGTCCTTTTGAGCGGAGATAATGCTTGCTTCGGAAATATAAGGTTCAGATGTCCAGAAAAAGGTCATAAGAAGAACTGATATTTGTGCTCCGTTCTTCCTCAAGCAACCTGCAGCATAGATTTCTCGGTCCTAATAACGACTTTGAAGCATGGGCGTCCGCAGGGGGAGGGGCAACCAGGCACTTGCCCCACCCCCTGGAAAATTAAAATAATACAAAAAAATGTATAAAACAAAAAAAAATACAAAAAAACCTTTCACAGTATACATCCACCTTGCCGCGGTGAGAAAGCTTTAAATACTAAGAGATGTATAACATTATTAATATCAAAATACGTTTTTTTCAACTTATCTGGAAGTGACTTGCCCCCCCCTCCCCCTGAAAAAAATCCTTGCCCTCCTGCAAAAAATCCTGCGGACGCCCTTGCTTTGAAGGGATTAATATCATCAGAAAACTTCTCCTTTCTTCAATAGAATCTAAACCCTTTAATAAATATTATGGTATACTCTTTCAAAATTGTCCAGACAAGATACATAGTAGATTCTTAACGTTTTCCATGACATAAGGGGTCAATGATTCTTTTTTGAGCAGTAAAATCTTTTTCAATTATATGGATAGCAGATCGTGGCTGTAGTAATGGGCAGTAAGATGGTAGGGTAAATCTCGATCGAAATGTTCCAATAGAGTGTTTTTAATTAGTAAATAAGGGCTCAATTATTGGCTGCATCCTCTTGTTTTCCTAATAATTATATGGAGTCTAAACTGAGTTCAGATATCCAAAGAAATAATTTACAGAAGAAATTTCTTTATTTATACATTTATATTATGAAAAGAAAGACCTTTATTAAAGCATTTGTGGTATGGAATATTATTATTAGGAGAATTTTTAATTATAGACCACATTTTTGTATTAAATATTTATTGAAAATATATAACTAACTGGTTAGTTCACTTGAGTCGGAGCAAGTGCACAGTACTTGATAACGGCTGCAGAATAAGCAGTTGAAACGTTGTACAGTATTTATATATTTTTAATAAATATTTAATACAAAAATGTGGTCTATAATTAAAAATTCTCCTAATAAAAGAAAGACCATATGAGAGACTGATATTTCTGCTCTTTTAAAGTCATTCTGAAATAATATGCGCTTCTCGAGCGCTAATTTCAACTATGACACGAATAATAAGACATCAGGGAAAATTCTCCTTTCTCTAATTGCATCTTTAAACTGTATTTTATGTTATAATATATACTCTTTCAAAATCTAGAGAGGTTAGGAAGGAAGAATTTCCGCGTTCTCCCAAAAGTGATTTCAATTAAACGAGCAATTTTTTTTTCTCTAAATTTGAAATACCGACTCTGATAGACACATCTATAGATTGTATCTAATTCACGGAAAAGATTTTAATTGAAAAAAGCTTCTTTATTATTGAACTCCATATAAAGTTCTCTGATCAACGTTTTTTTGAAAAAGAATTTCTCTACATGATACTTTAATGATTTTTTTTTAGGAATGATAGAACAGAAACAATAACTTATTTAATTTCTTAATATCCCTTTCGGTTGCAGAGGGGAGAAAGATAACTGTTCTTCTCATCGCCTATGTCTAGTTGACTTTTATGGAAGGAAACTATAAAATCAAAGCTTCTTTTTTTTTATGTGAATTCATTTCCCTTTTTTGGATAGTCTCAAGTTTTTGGCGGAAATATTATATAAAATATATGTGTAGTTAAAATGTTTCATACAACAAACAAGGAAGGAGAGACATATTTGGATCATTCTTTTTCGGATGAAGATCTGAAAGGATTTGGTCAAAATTGGTCCAGGAATGTTGTCCTTTTTTAAAACAGGCGAATGAAAATAATATACAGGACCTATATAAATCATAAACTTATGACTATATTATGAAATTTCATTTGACACTTTTTTGTAAATAGCTTGAGTTGTTGAGCACGGGCGGGGGGGGAGGGGGGAGTATGGATCGATCTTATATAAAATATACATTGATCTTACAAAAAATAATTAATTAAATGAAATTGTATTAAAATTCCAGAAATTAATAAGAAAGAAAAAAGGAAATGATCTTTATTTTAATAAAGCAACTCTAGGCCTGACGTTTTGGTCCTGAGCAAAACCATGAACAGAGCCGAAACGTAAGCCTAGAGGGCCAATAAACGAAATAATTTTATCTGCTATTCTTTTATTTACCAATTAATGCTGTATATTAACATATAATCTTATTAGAGGTAAGAGAAAGTAAAACCTCTAAGTCAAGTGAATACTTAGATTATGAGATAGCAATTCTCTACTCCAAGGGGCTTGTATTTCTATCAAATATTTATTTTATCAGTATCCTAATATTATTTATTATACTTTTGTTCATTATGTGAACTCTTGGCCACCTATTTCAAGAGGCAGGAACAGACTTTAACTTTAGAAATTATTTTGCTCGTTAGTTAAAACCAGCCCTGCGACTAGTATTCTCATATTCAAGTTCAAATGCGCCATAAAATGTCTTTATGATTAGAGGATCCCTTTTCAAGGAGTGTAATTTTATGGACAACGGAGCGCGAGAGAATTTCAATGGTTAATTATTGTTAAGCATTTTCATAGAGGATATCCAACTTTAAAACACCGTTATTTTCTTTTATTTGAAGAATAAGTAAAATTTGAATTATTATTATGATGTATGTAAAATTTGGGTGTGCCTTAAAGAAAACAAGAGGAAAAGGTGAACCTTATGAAAAGTTATTACTAATTTAAAAA
>JAKCPI010025674.1:0-36008 GCA_023213315.1 Euborellia annulipes | reverse complement strand
TTGGTTCCCGGGGTCTCAACCTGCCTACTCCCCAGGCCGAGAGTAACTGACTGCGAGCCGGAGGTGCAGGTCCTTTTTTATACCTGTTGCCGGGCATGTGGGCGTGGCTTTGGGAGTCACGTGGCTGTCTCTGATTGGCTGGGCTTGGTCTGGGGGCGTGGCTTTGGGAGTGACGTGGCTGTCTCTGGTTGGCTGGGCTTGGTCTGGGGGCGTGGGCTTGGTCTTGTTGAGATGGATTTGCTGTTGGTAATGTTACGTTTGTTTGTGATTGTTTGTGTTTGTTTTGGGGACGTGATATTGTTGTTTCGGGACAGTTTTGGAGTGTGAAGTCTTTGTATGTGTGAGCCTTGGTTTGGAGTTTAGGAATAAGTGTTTTCCATGTTGTTGGGAATTGAGGGCGTCGTCTCTTTTGTTTAGGCATTCAGGCCTTTTGTAAATTTCTATGGCTTCTCTTGTGATACGGGAGTGGAAGTTGTTTATTGGTTCTATTGTTTTTGTTTGTTCGAAGTTCATATGTGTCCTGTTTTCGTCATGGTGTTTTACTATTGCTGACTGAGGGTCTAGTTTTCTTAGTGCCATTTTGTGTTCGTAAATCCTGAATTGAACTCTTCTGTTAGTTTGGCCTATGTATGACCGATGACACTCGGCACAAGGAATTTCGTAGACTCCGGGGGATCTCGTTTGGAATAGTGTCTTTTGGATTTCTTATTAGGTTTGATAGTTTTTGGTGTGTGGTGAAAATGGGTTTTATGTTTTTCTTTTGAAGAATGCGGCCAATTTTATCTGTTATGCCTTTTATGTATGGGAGAAATGCCTTGTGTGTGTTTGGATCTTCAGGTTCTGTTGTAGTTTGTGTTGGTGGTTTTGGTTTTGCCTCATTGTGTATGTGTTTAAGTACCTGGTGTTTGTTGTACCCGTTTTGGGTTAGTGCCTCGGTTAGTTTGTGTATTTCATTTTGTCGGTTTTGATTGTCGGTTAGTCTGAGGGATCGTGTTACGCACCCTAGTAACACGATCCCTCAGACTAACCGACAATCAAAACCGACAAAATGAAATACACAAACTAACCGAGGCACTAACCCAAAACGGGTACAACAAACACCAGGTACTTAAACACATACACAATGAGGCAAAACCAAAACCACCAACACAAACTACAACAGAACCTGAAGATCCAAACACACACAAGGCATTTCTCCCATACATAAAAGGCATAACAGATAAAATTGGCCGCATTCTTCAAAAGAAAAACATAAAACCCATTTTCACCACACACCAAAAACTATCAAACCTAATAAGAAATCCAAAAGACACTATTCCAAACGAATCCCCCCGGAGTCTACGAAATTCCTTGTGCCGAGTGTCATCGGTCATACATAGGCCAAACTAACAGAAGAGTTCAATTCAGGATTTACGAACACAAAATGGCACTAAGAAAACTAGACCCTCAGTCAGCAATAGTAAAACACCATAACGAAACAGGACACATTATGAACTTCGAACAAACAAAAACAATAGAACCAATAAACAACTTCCACTCCCGTATCACAAGAGAAGCCATAGAAATTTACAAAAGGCCTGAATGTCTAAACAAAAGAGACGACGCCCTCAATTTCCCAACAACATGGAAAACACTTATTCCTAAACTCCAAACCAAGGCTCACACAAATACAAAGACTTCACACACTCCAAAACTGTCCCGAAACAACAATATCACGTCCCCAAAACAAACACAAACAATCACAAACAAACGTAACATTACCAACAGCAAATCCATCTCAACAAACCAAGCCACGCCCCCAGACCAAGCCCAGCCAACCAGAGACAGCCACGTCACTCCCAAAGCCACGCCCCCAGACCAAGCCCAGCCAATCAGAGACAGCCACGTGACTCCCAAAGCCACGCCCACATGCCCGGCAACAGGTATAAAAGGACCTGCACCTCCGGCTCGCAGTCAGTTACTCTCGGCCTGGGGAGTAGGCAGGTTGAGACCCCGGGAACCAAGAGCTAACACCCCGACTTGGGGAGTAGGCAGATTGAGGCCCCAAAGTCAACCCAAACCAAACACAAACCCGATTACACAGAACCAACCACTGTCCATTCCTCAGAGACAAACCCAGACCTCTGAGGCATCCACCAAACACACCACCAACCCACCGACTTGGGGAGTAGGCAGATTGAGGCCCCGTAGTCAACCTAAACCGAACACAATTACACACACCCAACCTTCCTCCAGTTCTCAGAGACCAATCCACGCCTCTGAGTCATCCACCAAATTGACCTGGGGACCAGGAAGACTGCGACCCCGTAAACAACCCCCCCTCCACCATTACCTCCTAACTTCCTTCTCTCTTGAAAATGGCTCCAAAAGGAGAGCCGAAACGTCGAGTAAATCTCAGCACCCCACGCGACTTAACCCGAGAAAACTTGTCTTCGCATACATCCGGTCGCGGAAACATTCAAGAACATATATATATATATATATATAAAGGGCTTAGTGGAAGATAGTCATAAGCCACAAAACATTAGTTTCGAGATATTGATAAATTAAAGTTTGACTAAATCTGTAAATCAGCCACTTAATTTAGAATTACTTTGTTTTTAAAAATGAATACTTGTATGTTTTATAAAGCATATAGAAGAATTGAACATTAATTCGCCCTAGTTAAAGTTTTAAAAGCACTATAATGAATTATACATTTATAATGAAGAAGAAAACGAAAATGAGGCTTATGACTTTTTTCAATTTTTGCAGGGCAGGAAATATTTCTTGCCAGGCAGGCAAATGTTAAATTTCCATATAATATTAAAATACACATATAAATCACAAAATTTGAATTTGAATCTAGGTAAATGCAATAAAAGAGCGAGTGAGAGAGAAAATCCGGAAGGAAGGAAGCGATCGAATCATTTGAAAGAGAGAGAGAGAGAGATTCTGTGACCCGATGACCCACTGACGGTCATCCATTAGTGTCATTGACTTTACAGGAGAAATCCGACTCTTATGCAAGACAGTCAACATACTGGATCTTCTCTACATACTAGCGTATTTTGTGACGCACGCGGATCGATCTAATGAATGTTTTTTTGATATGTTTAAAGCCCTGGTTCCGATTATTTTTATAATTTTAATAAGAAAAGACGTTATTATATATATATATATATATATATATAATCTACATCTTGTAATTCGAGTGTAAGAACGAGTGAGGTTAACTTTTTGTTTCTTTTCATTGTCTAATTAAGGATTAAAATGATCGCAATTATTGTTCTTTATAAAAATATATAGTCTATTATTATTTTATACTAGCCCGCCTTCGCCGAGCTTCACGTCTAACCCCTCTGGACCTATGGGGGAAATCGTAAAATTAGGAATTAATAACTCCAAAGGTTATAGGAATTTCGGGACCCGAGTATTTTTCCTGGACTCTTCATAACGTCCTCTATAAGACTACAAAATTTCGTTTCAAAATGCCAACGGGAAATTGGTCAAACAGAGCGTGACAGACAGTCGGACACTCCGCAATTATTATATATAGATATAGCTATATTATTCATTTAAATTAAATTTTAATTGTAGTGCACATTGAATATTTAAAAATCCTTATCAGAATTAAGAAAAACAGCTAATAAGACAATTTTGCTCTGGTGGTTAATTAAATACCTTCTAATTAATTAGATTAGGGGTCAATAATTTTAGAAATATTTTTTTGGCACTAATCGTATTTTAATTAGGGTCCGACCGAAACAAGATTTTCAGCCGAAACCGAAACCGAATATTCGGCCTCAACCTTAGTTTCGGCCGAAACCGTAACCGAAACCGAAACTTGTATTTCCTATAAAAATTTTTTTTTCATTTTACTTTTTTTTTTTGAATTTTTTTTCCCTCCCGTGAAAATCATTTTACCTTTTGACGTGACAACGTCTTACAAATCATGTGTCTATAGTGGCATGTTAGAGGGGCATGCACGAAAAAGTTTATTGGCTTGAATAACTCCTCTGTCTTAAGAGGTATAATTATGAGAAATATACGGTTAGAAAGATTGAGTTTTCAGCTAAAGATTTCACCATTTATTTTTTTCCTATCATTTTATTTTACCGCGCTGCGGTAAATTCTAATTTGAAAGTTTAAACCCCTGTAGATTCTGAACGGCTAATCAGATCAGACTAAATGGGATGTCATTTAGTGCAGAAAGAAAACCTCTAATAGAATAAATAAAAAAATCCCGAGTACTTAACTCCGAAATTGGTTTTTTTCTCGAAAAACCTCATTTTTTATGCAAAAAAATATCGAAAAATAGCTCTAATTGTGCAACGCCTAGCGACTTGACCATAAAAGCTACATTAAATCTAAATATAATTTTAGAAAGAGTGGTTCAATACCCCCGGGCTTTTTTTCTTTTTTTTTGATATGAGGTCATTTTACCGCATGAGAGCACTCGGCGGGATTTCATTTTTCGAAATTTTAAACCCCTGTAGATTCCGAACGGCTAATCAGATCAGACTAAATGAGATGTCATTTAGTGCAGAAAGATAACTTCTAATAGAATAAATAAAAAAATCCCGAATAATTAACTTCAAAATTAATTTTTTTTTTCGAAAAACCTCATTTTTTAAGCATATGTCGTCCTTAATGGATCAAAGTTTGGCCACACCTGTCATATATTGTTTCAATGAAAATGTTTGAACATGTTTATTTATGAAAACAAACTACTAGTAAAAAAAAAAAAAAACAATACTTTCTCTCTTTATATTTCAATATAGGTAAGAGAAAATTTTTTTTTTGAAATCAAGCAAAAGACGTTGTCACGTTAAAAAGCCACCGGCTGTGTAGAAGACACAGCTAACACCTAATTTGTTTTTTTAGGGAGACTAAAATTTTTTTCTCCCTCAAGTGCAAATTATTTGACCTTTTTTTTTTTTTTTGGATTCGAGTCTCATCCCTTTTTTTCAGACTCTGGTTTCGGCCGGCCGAAAGGTTCGGCCACTTTTTGGCCGAAACCGAAACTACGGCCGAAACCATGATTTTTGGCCGAAACTGGCCGAAACCGTAACCGAAACCGAATATTCGGTCGGTTCCTAATTTTAATTAGAAATAAAAAATTACGATTAATGGCAAAAATGTTATTTTTTTTTTTTATTTCTAATAATCTAATAGGCCTAACAATGAAAGTTTAAACTAATTGGTCGATAATTGTTTTTATAAGAAAAGAGGTTATCTATATACATATTTATATACGATCTACATCCCCTAGTTCCTGAGAGAAGAAAGAAAGAGCGAGACAACAAGGGGTTCACTCGTTGCTCCTTTTTGATAGCCTATCTAATTAGGAATTAAATCTCACATTTATTATTCTTTAAATGATTCAATAAAATGCATTTTAATAAAAAAAAACCGTTTGAAAAAAAAAAAGAAAATTAAATGAAAATCTTTCAAATATAAAATGTTCAAATTTCTTTTCATACTACCATACAAAATACACCGTAGGCCTATATTAGGAGATATTTTCCCCATCACGCCTAAATATCTCAATATATTTTTTTTTTTTTTTGTTATTGTTGATTATGCACAATACATTTCCATTAGCATTTGTCATCCGGTCTTGAGAGATTAGCTCCTCTATATATGCATTATAAATGGACATTAACTGTTACTGACAGCTTCTACATCATTACAAGTTGTAGAGATATAAATAATGTTTGTCATATTTGGCTTCTGCTTTAGCACTTGAAAAAAAAAATCTGGTCGCACAGCACACAACTTTCTCTTACCTTGTTGTGTTCTGTGCTTGTCACACCAGATTTTTTCTTTCGCATGTATTTAGTTTCCGACAATTGAATTCAAGATGAAAATTAATATTTTGTTACCATGGCAACCATTTCTTCTATCTTTTCTATGGAGTCCAAGAGTAAAGTGCTTTTCGGAAGATTTCAATGGCAAAATGAGAATATACATTTTAAAGAGATTCTAAAAAATAATTGTTTATTTGGGGTCCAGGCATTCTTGGATACCAAATGGCTTAAATAAAATTATCGGACTGCCTGGGGTCCGAACCCGCGACGTTTGGTATACGAGGTTAGCACGCTAACCTCTACGCCAAGCCCCGAGGGCATATCTATGACTTATTAAGTCCAAATCAAGGTATTTTGAACACTATTATCTTATTCAAATATATAGATCTCGAAAAACATTTAACCAAATTTTTTGTTTCAATTGAAATTGTCTTACTTGCATTTAATCCTACATATATACACTGTTAAAAATTTTCGAGCCATATTCATACACATGTATAGGAAGTCTGTTACACAAACTGTTTATGAATATTCAATTTGGGTATATGAGAAAGTTCATATACCAAAAATGAACTTTCATATTCGGGTATATGAAAAAATTCATTTTCGGGTATATGAATAAATTCATTTTTGGTATATGAAATTTAAATTACGGGTATATGAAAAAATTCATTTTCGGGTATATGAATAAATTCATTTTTGGTATATGAAATTTAAATTACGGGTTTATGAGAAATAATATACTTTTTTGTGAAAAATGAAAGTAGGAGAACTTTTAATTATAGACCACATATTTGTATTAAATATTTATTAAAAATATATAAATACTGTACAAATATATTTATTTTTAATAAATATTTAATACAAATATGTGGTCTATAATTAAAAATTCTCCTAATAATAATATTTAAAACCACAAAAGCTTTAATAAACAAAAATTAAAGTCCTTACGAGTTTATAGTTTTGAGGGAAAGTGAGTGGTCTAGGTGAAATAATAGTTTTTTTTTATTTATTTTATTTTTTATTTATTAAAAAAAATTATATTATATTAAAATATACAATTTTACTAAATAATAAAACAAATTAAAGTATTAAAATAATAAATTTGTATCAAAAAATAAATTTTTATACATTTCCAAGTAAATTAAACACAAATACAAATCATTTTAATTATTTAATACAAAAAATATGTCGATTTTCATCTTCTTTGAGAAGAAATCCTGGTTTATTCCCTGCTTGGAGTATTAACTAACTTCACCTGAAAAAAGACAAACTAATTGATTTGAAATTGAGAAAAAAAAAAATTTCAATGAAAAAATTCAAATTCAATACTTACGATTTTGTTAGTAAAATGTTCCAATATATTGATTAAATATTTATATTTCATTTTAAATAATAATACACGTTCAATTATCTATGCGTTAAATCAGCTACTTCAAAAACAGAATTTGCTGGCAACCAGAGTTGGCAAGTTTTATCCCGCCGAGTATAATGCACGGTTTTATACATGTATAAAACTATCGCGGATAAAACTAGGCCGATGTATAAAAGGTATAAAACTGTAAAAAAACAATTCTCTCACCCTGAAAAAACAGCTTAAAAGCTTTTCATATTTTATAATGTTCTAAAGCATTGACGATGTTGTTTGCTTTTTATTTAGTGAATAATATAATCAAAATGTTAATAATTGAAAAATGAAATTTTATTTGAACTTCCTTTCTCGTCGGGTTTGCGCATGCGCATCCAAGTTTTATACATTTTATACGTTTAATACATTTTATACAAGTTTTATCCGCAATTTTTGTATAAAACTGCAAAATTGTGTATAAAACCCAACTCTGGTGCCAACCTAACCAATTTTTGTATATTTTAAAATTAATTATTTTGGTGAAATTGTTAATTTTAATTTTAATTTTTATAGCTATTTAGTTGAATTATTTTATAAAAATTATTTAATTAGTATGATTTTAATATACTTCATAAATATTTAAATAGTTTAGAGCGCGAATTTCAAACCAGAATTTAATAAATTTAGATTTGTGAAATAAATTTTAAAAGAATAATTTCAAGTTTCCTTAAAATAATATTAATAAAAATTCCTTGAGGTAGTCGAGTTATTTGAGAACGTTTAGACCAGTGATTCTCAACTTGTCACCGTACACTTTTAACGATTTCAAAATTTGGCGGCACACAAAGAAAAAGATAAGTTTAAAAGTTGGTAATTTGTTCATAAACTTTTATATTAATTTTATTTCACATCCTGGGTGTATTAAAATTAAACTACGAAAAGTATATGAAAAAAGAAGGAAAATTCATATTTTTTTTAAAGCGATACTTATTCATATACTTGTATATTAATTTTAGCTCATATCCTGGTCTATTAAAATTAAACCACCAAAGTTTATGAGATATGAATGAAAATTCATATTTTTTTTACAGTGTAAGGTACAGGGCCGCAGAGGGGACTATATCCCGGGAGCCCGGGCCCTTATTGCTCCACCCTTAAAATTCTAATAAAAAATAATTTTTATGGTTAAAATTTCAATAAAGAAAATCATTTTTTTGAAATTTTTTTCATGAAGGGACCCGGACATAAAATTCCAATAAAAAATCATTTTTGAAAATTTTTTTTCTGAGGGGTTCGGGCCCTTAAAATTTTAATAAAAAAAAATCATTTTCTTTAAATTTTTACCTGAAGGGGCCGGGATCCTTTAAGCTCAAATCAAATCAAAAATTTCAAGAAAATGAAAATTGAAATTTTAAGATTTCAAAAAAAAAAAATTATTTTCTTGAAATTTTTTTCCTGAGGGATCCCCGGACACTTTAAGCTCAAAACAAGATTGATAATATTTTTCACGTCTCAGGATAGCTAAAAACGCAGATTTCAGTGCCTAATTTTCAAAAAATTTTCAATACTTCCAGTTTACCCCGAATTTAGCCTCGATAAATTATTGTAACTCTTTGATTAGGAAATTTTGAAAAAATTTTAAATATCTTTTTTATTTAAATAAACATTGTAAGCTATGTATAACTGTTTCAAAAATTGTAAAAAAATTGTTCGCATGAAGGCCTATAGTCTTTTACATATTAAAAAAAAAAACTTTAAGGGTGGGTGGAAGGGGGCCGTATTATTAAGTAGCCCCGGTATACCAAATGACTTAAATAAAAATGCCTGGGCCCCACAATAGATATATTTATTTCAACGGTTATCGTAAAAGTCTTAAATGGCCTAAGTTGCCAAAAAGACCGTGTGAATGTGTGTGTGAATCTGAGTGTGAATGAGAAAAAAGTGTGAATGTTTAAAAAAAAAAAAAAAAAAAAAAAAAGTAGCCCCGGGGCCCGTCAATTCTGTCTGCGGCCCTGATAAGGTAAGACAAAGTAAAAAGAAATTAAATATTTAATCAACATGTATCAATTTCAATAAAAACAAAGCGGTACGGTGCAGCTAGTAAATATTTTCAAATAAAAGTTTTTAATTAATAAATTTCATAGTTGTTTAATCATAATAAATTTAAACAAGTTTTAACAAGTCTCTCCCCCCTCTTGTGGGGCCAATTAAAACAAAACTTGGTTGGGTGGTGTTTGCTAGTAGGTAGTGAAAATTTATGTTTATATTTCACTCGTAATGCATAAAATGTGTATGTACCGACACTGAATACATGCTCTCTCTCTGTCAGAGGCAAACTTGGTCTCGTAATTAAATTTTATTCATAAATATTCATTTTCTTTCTTTTAAATAAAAAAAAAATTCCAATAATGGATTTGCCTGTTCAAATCTCACTGTATCAGGTGCCTGGGCTCCCCTAATATATGGAGGGCTGAGAAACAGTAAAAATTAACCAACTTTTGTAAAATAAATAAATTTTTGTAAGCAAGAAACAATTTATTTATTTTGCAAAATGAGAATATACATTTTAAAGAGCATCTAAAAAATAATTTATTTTTGAATTTTAATCAAAATCATTGTAGCGAATTTTTATTTATTTATTTATTTATTTATTTACACCGATGATCCCATACAGACATTCTGTCCAGTTACATGGGATCGCAGTGTGTAGTTTCGCGCAGTCCTCAGGATCTTCAATTTTACAAAAAATTTTGAGATCATCGGCGTACAAAAGAAATTTGCAGCCATGTATCTTGTATGTTAGATCATTAATATACAAATTAAAGAGTAGTGGACCCAGCTTCGAACCCTGAGGTACCCCAGAATCTGCCACAAACTCAAAAGAGGTTTGATTTTTAAATAAAACATACTGTCTTCTTTGTTGTAAATATGAGTTCAATAAATCACTTATAGGATCACTTATACCATAAAGTTTAAGCTTAGAATAGAGTATTTCATGATTGACAGAGTCAAAAGCTTTGGAAAAGTCAAGATATATACAATCAACCTGTTGACCGTCATCAAGGCAATTAGTAACATATTCAGTGAAAACAGACAGATTAGTCTTATGATTAGACTATGATTTTGAGAAAATCGAAAAAAACTGAAAAAGTACATCAGTAAAATACTAGTACTCTTATGCCGATTTTGATTAAAAGCTTATTTTCACGGTCCGCGAGGGTACAAAACTTGAATATAAAATTTCAACCTCCTAGCTCAATTCCTTCATGCTTTAAATTGATCACACATACAGACACACACACACACAGACAGACCATGTCGCGGAACCACTTTTTTGGATTCAGGGGACCTCAAAACGTATATATTCATCAAAATCTCGACATCTAATTTGTGACATGAATCCAATACTTTCTCTCCTATATATTAACATATAAGTTATAGAGGTAAGAGAAAGTAAAAAGTTGAAATGATTTTCGCAAGGGGGAAAAATGGAAATATTAAATGGAGTGAGTAACGAGGGAAAATTTACTAAAAAGAAAAAAAAAAAGTTTAAAACAAGTTTCGGTTTCGAGAGGGAGGGGGTGTACTATGTTGTGACATAATATTTGTATGGGGATTTGTTTGTATATGACTAATTGTGACGGGGGGGGGGGGGGGGGGGGGGGGGGGCTAGAATATCGTCAAAAAAGGCGTAACGTAATATGTGGACGACCCCTTACCAGGTGTTTTTTTGTAGTTTTTTGTAACATAATATATAACATATGCCATCAGTATAAAAGAGATTATTCTTAATTGGACCCTGTTATGCAATGGTGTGTCAAAGACCAAAAAAAATTGAAAAATGAGTTAAGCACGGAATATTGTTTCAAATGCTTTAATTAATATTATTTTTTATGAAATATGTCCTAAAAAATTTATATTTAATCTTACTTGCACAATTGACAAGAAAAATTATATATTTTGAAATTCCTATCGGGATCCCCGTTTATTTATCCGAGGTGCTTTCGTGTACGAAGACACACACCTCAAACCCAACCGGCCTCTGGAAGTAGCCATCTACCGGCACCCCGTGAAGTGACATCATTTCCTGTCTCTAACTCCTCCCCCTGCTTTCATCTCTAGCTAGTGAACTAATCCTTATTTCTAGTTCCAACCGGCTCCTTATATCCAACCTCTTCTATGCTATGGAGGATGTCCTAGTTTGAGGAGGGATTCCCTCAGCACCGGCGTGTAGCCTACTCCTTTCGAAGAATGCATCACTGAGAGGGAATCTTTGTTACGTCCCTTCCACAGGACGGGAAAAAATTATATATAATCCAATGTAAGCAACAACAAAAAAAAAAAAAAAACTTGATTGTTGATTTTCTTAAAACTCTATGTTTGGTCTTTGACACACCATTGCATAACAGGGTCCAATTAACATGTGAATCTTTTTATGGCAATAAATGCAAAATACTCAAAATAATCGCTTGATTTTGTTAGACTACTTTGTTTCTCAGCTCTTGCATATGATATTAAAAAAAATGTGTGTGACTTTACGACAGCACACAGTTTGTTAAAAAAAATTATTTAAATTTAGAATAGCAACAGAGCAAAGTATATTACAATGATTTCTTAGATTAGTGGGCAAAGGTCTTCGCTCGGTGCTTAGTCCGACCATTTATTTGTTTTTTTTTTTTTGTAATAAGCTTTGTATATTTAAAAAAAAAAAGAAAAAAAAAAACTAGTTTTTGCATAAATATAAATTGCTTTTCTGTCAAAGGAAAAGAAAGTTAGAAGATAGAAGATAGATTGGATGGATTGAGAGCGAGCGATTGAAAGAAATGTACTTCCGGAGAGAGAATACTCACTCGCTCACTGACACCGCCCGCCATCCTCTCTCTCTCTCTCTCTCTCGCATTTCCGATTTTCATTTTTTTTCCTGTTGATGATTATGATGATGATGATGATGATTAAGATCAAAAAGATTAAACAGTGAAAGTATTAAAAACAACAACAAAAAAAGGATTATCTTTTTTAATTGTTTTTAATCAGGCACTTGTAACGCTTGCTCTCTTTTTATAAAAAAATCTGGTGTGACTTAACGCACAGTTTGTTAAAAAAAAAAAAAACCTTCGGTAATCGAAAGTTGTGCACTGTGTATTTATTTAGTTCCCATAACTTGCGTTTTAAATGTTGACTACTTAAAATAAACCCTGGTTATTTTTCAAAATTTTAATATCATATTCAGGTCTATTCTCTAAAAATAGACGTTAAAATTTAACAGCACGCTAACCCCTACACCAAGCCTGAGGGCTTTTCCATGTTTATAAATTGAATTCTAATATATCGGCGGAAACTAAATATATCTCGGCATACAAAAAAAAATCTGGTGTGACAAGCACAGAACACAACTTTATCTTACCTTTGGTGCTGTTCGACCAGTCACACCAGATTTTTTTTTTATTATCCTCTCCACATTCAATTCAATTGAGCGTTAATTGAAGTTATTGACCCTAAAATGGTGGAGTGGCTCTTTTTCACTATGTACCGCACAATCTAAAATTTTAATTTATCATTTGCAGAAACTGTGAGAGAATAGTTCGGTTGTTGACTCGTTCGTTCTACTTGAATTGTATTTATTTCACCTACTTTTACACGCTTTTAGTAAAATAATCAATAAGGGTGAGGCTCCATTGCATCAGCCCGTAGGCTTGCTTTTTTGCTCTATTTAACGAATTATCAAATTCTATTAATAAAAGATATCTCCCACCCCCCGCCCCCCGTGACCGAGAGGTGTTGACAAATGTCAATATTGATAATCTTAAAGTCAAGGGGCGTGGGTTCGGATTACATTCAGTCCGATGAATATTTATTTAAATCATTTGAATACCAAATGGTATAAAGAAATGTGTCCGTACCTGCTAATATATCGTATTTAAGGGGGTTCAGGAGCGATGTCTAAACGTACTTTAAAAAAAAACTAGACTATTATAAGGAATTTTTCAATGAGATTTTTTTTTAAATGAATTAAATTCATAAGAGATTATTGGGACATCGAGCTATAAATGGACTTATTAAAAAATTATCGCAATTAATTTTTTTGTTATCAAGCAAATACAAAAAAGCAATCTGTCCCAATAATCTTTAATTTTTTTAAAATGAATTTATTGTTATTATTAATCACATATTAATTAAGAAATTTTTATACCAAACGTCGCGGGTTCGAACCCCAGGCAGTCCGATGATCTTATTTAAGCCAATTGGATACCAAATGGCTTAAATATGAATGCCTGGACCCCTATATATATATTTATCAATAACGGTTATCGTCTAAAGTCTTATATGGCCTAAGTTGCCGAAAAGACTGTGTGAATGTGTGTGTAGTGTGAGTGTGAATGAGAAAAAAGTGTGAATGTTTTTTTATTAAAAAAAAAAAAAAAAAAAAAATTTAAATAAGCTTAGATTATTTATTTAAAAATCAACTGTCAAATTAGTTCAGCATTCTTGCAATAGATGGCAGGCTAGTCTAACAGCCGATATAGTATTAGCCTATATTTATATATTTTTATGCTTTTATAAAAGATAGAAATAGAAGATGATAAAAATTTATTAATTAATAGTTGTCAACAAACTAATTCCGAATGCCGAAAAAGTATGTTCCAAGTTATTTTGTAATTTTTATGACTTCTATGATTCACTTAGCCTATTAGTTCTCTTTAATATCTCTACAAATATTAATATTAACTTAATTACGGTGTTCATTTAAATTGCATGGATGGATAATCCTTTCTTATGAAGAAAAAAGAATCCAGTTTGTTTTTTTAGCAATTAAAAAAAAAAAAATTTAAGATAAGATAAAATTTAAAAGGATTGTATAATTAATAAAGGGTCGGACTAAGTCAAGCGCACAACTTTGCCCACCCACTATTCAAGAAAAAAATATTGTCTTCCCCCCCCCCCCCCCTAATGATCCGATGTTATACATATTATATGAACCCTGTTATTCAATGGTGTGTCAAAGACCAAATATCGAGTTTTGAGAAAATCAACATTAAAGTTTTTCTGATTTAAATTGTTTTTATTAGATTATATATCATTTTTTTTGTCAATTGTGCAAGTAAATACTGTAATTATGGCAGATATTCATAAATTATCTTTAAAAATATGACTAATTTAGAGAAAAAAAATAAAATATAAAAAATTATTTTTACAAAATTCTCTATGTGCGATATATGTTTGTAAATAATGCTTCAAAGTCCCTTGACCCATGATTGAAAAATTCTCTAAGTCCAATTATATTTGCAAAAATGCTTCAAAGTCTCTTTATATTTAATACTAGTAGCATAGAAACTTTTTATCAAAATCACATTCATCAATTTTAAATAGTATTAATATTTTAAAATTAAATACAAAGTGATATCAAAATTTTCTCATCAATTAATTTCTGAATAAATAGCTTGGAATCAGTAAATCAAAGTTATAATAATGAAATAGACTTAATATTACGGCCACTTCAACCTAACCTAACCTAATATTATTTATTTTGTTGTCTTTTCGAAATCGCACTGATCCTCATCCTCATCTTCATTTTCATTATCAGGAATAATATCAAAAAATTAAATTTTGACGTCTACGAATTCAGAGAAAATTTTCTCATTTTTCAAAAAAAAAAATGATTTTTGTTTATTTAAGGGAAAAAAATATATATAATATTATTTGGTAAATAACTTTTTATTGGTTGTTAAAATCACACTGGTTAAAACTCAATTAAACGATATTAATTTATTGTTAATTGGAAAATTATATATATATATATATAGTTCATAGAAAAAGATAGAAAACATTATAGAATTAGGCTAAAAGAAAGTAAAAAATGAATTATAATATAACTATTGATAATTTTTGTAGGTTATGAAATACTTGTATTAAATTTCAACAAATGGAATATAGTAATAGTGTATTGAATATATAAATTTGAAATAAATAAAATTAATATTTTCTTGAGTTTATATTAAATACCTCTAAACAATAGCGATGCCGGTGTTCATAATTGAAAATACTTGGGGCATAAACGCAACAATATATCTCAAGCGTATAGTTGTTTACGATGTCTTGCACTTGACGCATAAATGAAAAATTGTTCTTTTCAAATTAAGTATTACGAAACAACATGTTAAGTACATAAATCATTATTGAAAAATGTAAAATCCTGCATTGAAATATTGTAAAAATAATTTTATGCTTTTACATTAAAAATAAATTTTTTTAGGACATATTTCATAAAAAATACTATTAATTAAAGCATTTGAAACAATATTCCATGCTTAACTCAATTTTGAATTTTTTGGTCTTTGACACACCATTGAATAACAGGGTTCATATATCATTTTACTCGGGAGGAAGTCTAGTTTCTGAATATATAAAAAAAAAAAATTATAGGTTATTTAAGAAAAAAATATTTGTCCCTCCCCCTAGAGCCCCCCCCCCTAATGGTCCGATGTTTACCAAAAGCTTTTCAGTTCTTGGCCTCTACCTCTAATTTATGGGTGCAAAATTTCAAAACAATTGAATGAATAGTTTTTGAGATTTCGTTGACGAAAAAAAATTACCACAGACATACACACACACACACACACAGACAGACATCATTCTAAAAACTTCTTAAATGGATTCAGGGGACCTCAAAACGCATTTTGGCAGCTTCAGATCAATTTCGATTTTTTTTACGATTACATTAACTTTACCTATCCAACCTATGGTTGATGGGCAAAATTTAAGAGAATTTGTTTATTAAAGCTTTTGTGGTTTGAAATATTATTATTTTAGGGCCCTCGAGGCTTGGTGTAGAGGTTAGCGTGCTAACCTCGTATACCAAACGTCGCGGGTTCGGACCCCGGGCAGTCCGATGATTTTATTTAAGCCATTTGGATACCAAATGGCTTAAATAAGAATGCCTAGACCCCTAATATGTATATTAATCTCTTTAACGGATATCGTAAAAGTCTTAAATGGCCTAAGTTGCCGAAAAGACTGTGTGAATGTGTGTGTGAGTGTGAGTGTGAATGAGAAAAAAGTGTGTTTAAAAAAAAAAAAAAATATTATTAGGAGAATTTTTAATTATAGACCACATTTTTGTATTAAATATTTATTAAAAATATATAAATACTGTACAACGTTTCAACTACTTATTCTGCAGCCGTTATCAAGCACTGTGCACTTGCTCCAACTCAAGTGAGAGAATTTAAAATAAATGCATATCATTTTAAAAATAATTAAATTTAAATATAAAACCAAGATGAAAATGTCGATATTTATTTATTTTCTCTAAATTGTCAAAATTTTAAAATAATCTTATTTTATCCCCACAAATTGAATATCAACATTTTTGTCTTTGTTTTATTTAATTGCGTCAATTTGATTAAGAAGAAACAAAATGTTGTAGCGCTTGTAGCAATCCCGCGTTTACGCGTCCAGTGAACGACCAGCCTAATGATTCAGCGATGGTATTTGTATATTAGTAAATAAATAAATACAGTAGCAGGAGATGTGTATTATTACTCCATATTTTTTTTCTTTATTCAGTTCTTTCTTAATTTAGCTCCTTTCTTTTTCATTTTTTAAAGAGAGCTAGCAAAAGGGCGTCTGACCCTTTTTTTTATTCCTCCTCTCTCTCTCCTCTCTTTTTTGGTCAATATCTTCTCTCTAGGTCGTCGTTTACTGAACGTTGACCTCTTTCTATCTCTCTCTCTCTCTCTCTCTTTCTTTTTTTATTCACTTTTGCACTTGCAAATTTTATAGAATTCAGCATACTCAATAAAACATCCTATCGTTTCCAATTGAACGGGGGAACATTGATATTGCATTGCATCGAGGAAAAGGGGAAAAAAAGGAAGCTTTTAAACTAATTAAACGCACAAATTTTTAAATCTAATTAACAAACAATCGTCACTCACTCTCTGTCCATGGTAGGATAATTATAAAATTTGAGGCATTATCATGATTAAGCTACGAACAATTGTGTAGGCCCAATATAACTTGGCGAGGATTATGAATATTTTCAGACATTAACCTGGCCCTGAGGATGGTCCCATATGTGACCGAAACGTCTGGTTTATTAATAAATTGAAATATAACTAGCTGCCTGCTCATTCTTTCTACCTATTTGATTCTTTTCCTCTGAAGTTTTTTTTTGGAACGAAGTTCTTTAACGCGGCTTACGCAGGGTGAATTAGGAGAAAATATAACGTAACAAAAACGCGTTCCTAACAAAAATGCGTTCCCAGTCGACGGCGGAGGAAGGCGAGGTTAGCCGAAGCCTTGGCGAGGCCACGCCCACCTTCTCTTTCTCTCTATCTTCCAAAGGCGGGAGGCCAACCCGCGACCCTTGGTTGTAAGCGCGCTGCCAACTAAACCAAGCCCGAGGGCTTTAGGATTGTTTTTTACTTTCTCTTACCTATGTATATATGTAATATATATATAGAGAGAAAGTATTGGATTCATGTCAAAAATTCGATGTCGAGATTTTGATGGATCTTCACGTTTTGAGGTCCCCTGAATCCAAAAAAGTGGTTTTCGCGACATGGTCTGTCTGTCTGTCTGTGAACAAAATATCTCAAGAACGAAAAGAGCTAGGAGGTTGAAATTTTATATTTAAGTTAGGCACCCCCATGGGACGTGACACGAAGCTTTTGAATCAAAATCAGCCAAAGAGTACTAGTACTTTACTGATGTACTTTTTCAGTTTCTTTCGATTTTCTCTAAATTTGCTCCAACGATTTTTTTTTTAATTCAAAAATCAATTATTTTTTAGATTCTCAATGAAATGTATATTCTCATTTTGTCATTGAAATCTTCTGAAGACCACTTTACTCTTGTTTTTATACCAAATATCTAAATAATTAAAATACGAATATGAACAAATCCATTCCATTGCTAGCAGTCGACTAATACTTCTCGGATCCCTTTCGGGCAAAATTAACCCAGAGTCGAGAGTGTGCTAAACCTTGGTTTCCTGCCTTCTCGGCAAATGTTTCCTCTCGATCGACATTGAGCGAGAGTGGACTTAGTCCAATTAGAAATTTGCCCTCGGGGCTTGGCGTAGAGGTTAGCGTGTTAACCTTGGATACCAAATGCCTTAAATAATAATGCCTGGACCTCAAATAAATATATATTATATAAATACAAGTATCGTTTAAAGTCTTAAATTTTTTTTTTTTTTTTTTGGAATGGGTGCATAAGGTCCGAAGACCTATAATGACCAATAGTCACATGCAGCCAGGAAGAAAATAAAAACAAAAGGAGAAGCATAAAGGGGAAACTCAACTGCGGGAACTGAGAAGATGCCTGTTGAGGTTAGACTTGAAAGTCTGAAGATTGTAGGTTTTGGGGAAGATAGACGCAGGGAGCTTGTTCCAATCACGGGAGGTCATGGGGACAAAGGAAGAATGAAATTGTTTTGTTTTGTTAGTCGTGATCTGAACAGCATAGGGATGCTGGGAAGATGCCTCTCTTGTGTTCCGTGAATATGTTGCATTGGGTGGGATAATTGACGGCCTAAGTTGCCGAAAAGACTGTGTGTATGTGAGTGTGAATGAGAAAAAAAGTGTGAGTGTTTTTTAATAAAAAATGAGCAAATTCTGGAATGGTGGATTATTTCAATTCATCGGAATAGATACTTGTTGACCAAGAGAATTACTGATTCTCTGCCAAGCATCACTAGATTACATTTTATTTTTATTATTCGCATGACTAGTGTCTCGCTGATAGGTTCACCCTGATAGAGTTATAAAAAATTTGAGATTAAAAACTTTTGTGTTCTTCAATTGAATAACTAAAATGAGAATGAAAATAAAAAAAGTTTAGCCGGGACTAACAAGAGTGAACTGGAGGGATTTTAAGGCTCTCGGTTCCTTTGACTCGGGTAAAAAAAAAACACAGACAACCAACGCAGCGGAGGAAATACTCCTTAATATAAAAAGAGTGTTTTTTTTGTTTTTTTAATGAAGCCCTTCCTGACTAGACGAAGGCGGGCGGAGCTGCTAGTTTTTTTTTTTTTTTTTTTTTTAATAATGCAAAAAAATAATTTTTTTCTTTTTCATTATTGAATTGTAATATTGTTGTCTTTGTTTTTGCAGCTGGCCACGAGCACCATCACCATCACGGCGACGAGGATCATGCTGATCACGAACACCTCCATCATCAACAACACTTTGAAAATCTTACAGACATCCTTGGCGGCCTTCACCACGATCACGACCACGATCACGATCACTATCACTAGAAGGGGGAAACAAAAATAATCGTTTTCATATATTTTTCTAAATGAGTACTTAACAAAGAACAATAATATTAATATTAATAATAATCTTCTCCACTTTTAAATTCGTATTTTAAATAAAAATTAATAAGAAAAAAAAAGACAATGTGATCAAAGTTATAAGAAATGTGCATTTGTAGTTTTGTCAATTAAGAACAATGGCGAATTTTTATGTATTCTAATGAAGTCATTTTAAATATTATACAAATTTTTAAAAAGATTTAAAAAATTGTTTAAAAAACAAAATTCCGGGCCCATTTACAATATTATTTCAAAATTTTTTATTTTTAATAATTTTAATAACAATAATAGTTTATATTGTTATTATTAATTCAATAATGCTTAACCTAATTATTAAACATTATTATAAAAATTTAATTTTGTTATTAAATTTAAGGTCTAAAAAATAACAGAATTATATTTTTATATTCATTGTAAATTTGTAATTAATTTGATAATTTAAACATTTATAACAATTCCCAATAATTATCTAATTATTAAGAAAAAAAATCAAAATAAATATGCTACACTTACTTTATTTACGAGATTAATATTTATTTTATTTTATTTTTTTTTTTTAATACGTAATTATAAATAAAGTTCAAATGATAAAAGTTTCACTTTAATAATTGACTTTTAAAAATCACTATTTATATAAAAACATTCATTTCGAAATGAAAAATAAACATTAACAAAATAAAAAGAGATGTAGAGTGTATATATTTATACATGAATGATTTTTTTAATTTAATTAATAAATTGCAGATATTGCAAGGCTCAATTCAGTGCAATAAAAACACTTATTAGATTCTTTCTAATCAAAACAATATCTGCGAAATGTAGATTACATAAAAATTCGCTTTTTTTTATTATTATATGTGATCATATTTATTTATTAAATAAAATAATTTATAAGAGCGTAATTCTAAAATTATAACTTAATAGAGAGAAGGAGTGAGAGGTAATCTGACATTCAAAAGATCAAGTTCCTCTTAAATCATTTTTTTTTTAATACTTAATCAAAAAAAAAAATTGTGATGTGCCCTTATATTGTTTTTTTTTATTTTTTTTAATATTCTATATGTGATTTTAATTTAAAAAAGTGTGTGAATGTGTCTGTATGCGTGTCAGGGATGCTCTTCGTGCGGGGGCATTTGTTAAAAAGGCAAGTGTGACGTCATAGGCGAGCTATTATTACATAATAATTGAATTCGAAAATTATACAATTATTCATTGATTAGCGTGTAATTCTAAAGTTATTATTTCCAACTGAAAAGCTATTTCTTGTTTGTTTACACTTGCAGCTCATTGAAACAAAATGGCCGCCATTTTTTAGGTTAAGTATAAACATCTCTGTCTTATTTGTGTGTGTGTGCGTGTTTGTGTGTGTATGCATTTTTATTTTATATTAAAACAAAAAAACACAATAAATAAATAAATGTAAATGAATAAAGCTTTAAAAAATTTAATAATATTTGGAGTTTTTTTTTTCTCTTCTTATTTACTTTCTGCCTACTTTCTTTTGTTCATTATTTATTAGAATAAATAGGCCTAAGTTAAAATAATAATAAAAATTCGTACCTCTTGTGGGTGTTGCCGGTTTATTAAATTAACATTATCGATTGAATTATTTTAGTCAGCAAAGGGGTTACGTAAAATTAATAGGGTTGATCTTGCAAATTTCAAAATAAAAATTCAATTGTGGGATTTAATTATTTCTAACAATGCTTTATTAAAATAATAATGAATAAATGAATGCATTCCATTTATCAATTTTAATTGTCTTTTCGAGTACAGAAAAGGGGAAATCCTTTTTTCTATCTTTTATTTAATTTACCTGGTAATAAAACAAAAAGAGATAACGTTTTTTTTTTTTTTTTTTTATTTAATTTTATAAACTAGACCATCCGCCATCGCGACGTTGGTTAATTAAAATTATATTTTTATAAAATTCTAAGTGTGAGGTTTTATTTTTTCTGGTTAATTGGCAAATTTTTTGTCGGAGAATATAATCGAGCTCAAGTTCTATTACTCATAACTCCATAACCTTTACGATTTGTCCCAGCATACTTAATTTCTAATATCATTATAACATTAAAGGACCCCTCCGTGGCCGAGAGGCTAGAGATGATAGTGGCAAATGTCAATAGTGTAGACATATAATATAATTCAATTATATTGAATCACTAATCAATGAGCTATACGAGATCTAAATAGCCTCAGAAAGATCTTAAATACTAGAAAATAAATTTGATATTTTTTTTTAAATAAAAATTTAAACTTTTTCAATTGCAAGTAGGCTAATAGAAGAGAGTCAAAAGAGCGTAAGGAAAGTAACTTTGAAAATGAAATGTTGTTAGTCACGTCTTGTTTACTCTGATTCTCTCTAGAGAACAAAATCCCTCTCTAGAGGAATTAAGTTTTAAAGATAAATAGATAGGATCAATGAAACAGAACGCGCGCACACACACTATAAGATTTACGATTAAACAACAACAAAAACAATAATCAAAATAATAAAAATATTTTTCCATTTAATATAAGTGTGTGTAATTAAGTTTTTCCAATTTTCTCAAAAATTCACACTGATTTATTTCAAATTTTTAAGTACCAATATGAAATTAAGCTAAGTTTTGTCTTTGGAATACTTCGAGTACTGAGGAATAATACTTTTTTTGGGTTTTTCAATTTTATCAAAAAAAAAAAAACCACCGAGCTTCAGCTCGGTCACCACGGAAATTAAAATTAAAATACCGAAGCTTTCAAGCAGTGCCGTAACAAGGGTATGAAGCGCCTGTGGCAAGTGTCTAACTTGCTTGTGAGCTGCACGTGGATTTTACTCGTATTTACCACCAATATAATAGCTGGCCATACACGAAGAGGTAGACCCGTCGGGTTAGGCCGGGGCAGACCAATCTGCCGGGTCGACCCCCCAAAGTTAAAATCGTCATCACCCACAAACTTAAAGGAAAAACTCGCAGATCAACCTTTATATTTGGCCCGCCACGCACCAAACCGTACGTGTATGGCCAAAATCTTTGGTTTTAGTTGCAGATTTGACGAAATCTGTGGTCAAAAAGTTTTGCCTGCCAGTAGACAGATCAAGTAGAATCGAAATGATCTCTTATAGATAAAAGCAGACTCTATGCTTGGATATATCGAGCAAGAGCACATGGAAAGGGATAATATAAAAAACGTACTAACAAGGGGGGAGTGCATAACCTTCATAACACCGATTTGAACGAAAATTTTTTTATGTGTAGTACTTAATGAAAAAGTAATTCTGTTAAAGCGAGAAGGCGCACTACTCAACCGTTCGTCTTAAAAAAAATGTTAAAGATTTTGCCAACATGCCTTATGCCGTTGCTAGCAATAACATTAACAAAAGCCGCGGTGGCTAAATCGGTAAGGTTCATTCTTTGTAAACAAGAAATCTCGAGTTCGAATCATGCCTTGTACAACTATTTTTTTTTTTTTTTTTTTTTTGTAATTTATTTTTTTTTTGGATTTCTACTTTTTAAGAATTTTTTATTATTAATAAATAAATAAAAAGTTTCTTTTAATTAATGGCTTTTAATTTTTAACTTGTTTTCCAATATATTTAAAAAAAAATTATTATACGAGAAATATATTAGGCTACTATACATTGTAGAAACCGACCGAATATTCGGTTTCGGCTTCGCCAAAAAAAATCATAGTTTCGGCCGTAGTTTCTGTTTCGGCCAAAAAGTAGCCGAAACCAGAGCCTGAAAAAATGGGATGAGACTCGCATGCAAAAAAAAGTCAAATGATTTGCACTTGAGGGAGAAAAAATTTAGTTTCCCTAAAAAAAGGTAAAATGATTTTCATGGGAGGGAAAAAAATTCAAAAAAAAAAGTTAAATGAAAAAAATTTTTTTATAGGAAATACAAGTTTCGGTAAGTTTCGGTTTCGGCCGAAACTAAGGTTGAGGCCGAATATTCGGTTTCAGTTTCGGTTTCAGCTGAAAATCTTGTTTCGGTCGGACCCTAAATAATTGAACATATAAATAAATTTAAAATTAACATATTAACATTGTAAGAGTATTATGCTATACATATTTCTTTGACTTATTTTCGCTCTTATATTTTTTGACCATTATGTATTTTTTATTACAATTAATATTAATATGTTAATTTTAAATTTATTTATATGTTCAATTAATAGTAATATATTTCTCGTATAATAATTTTTTTTAAATATATTGGAAAACAAGTTAAAAATTAAAAGCCATTAATTAAAAGAACCTTTTTATTTATTTATTAATAATAAAATTCTTAAAAAGTAAAAATCAAAAAAAAAAAAATAAATAAATTACAAAAAAAAAAAAAATAGTTGCACAAGGCATGATTCGAACTCGAGATTTCTTGTTTACAAAGAATGAACCTTACCGATTTAGCCACCGCGGCTTTTGTTAATGTTATTGCTAGCAACGGCATAAGGCATGTTGGCAAAATCTTTAACATTTTTTTTAAGACGAACGGTTGAGTAGTGCGCCTTCTCGCTTTAACAGAATTACTTTTTCATTAAGTACTACACATAAAAAAATTTTCGTTCAAATCGGTGTTATGAAGGTCATGCACTCCCCTTGTAAGTGGAGAAAAAGCTTTTTATTGAAAAGAGGGGAATACAGCCATATTCCTCACTTAAAAGAATTGAGAGATACTACCCCGTCAACTTCAAAATTACCTAAGAAAAATATTAATAGCTTAATTAATTAATATAGAGGGGGGGGGGGGGGTAACTTTTTTTCTTTAAATGTTCAAAAAATAAATTTGTAAAAAATTCTTTGTAGTCACATGTCCTTCCCTACCCCTCCAAAAATCACGACTCAAAGAGATGGTCCGGGGCGGGCAAAACTGTCGCTTGCCCCCACTAACGAAAAAAATAAGACCCTGAATTCGGACCGCGGTCAAAACCGGCGCGAGCTCGCCTACTAACGAAAAGATAAATACCGTGCGTTTGGACCGGCACGGTCAAACCGACAGATCTATCTCTTCCTGTATGGCCAGCTAATCAGTGAGGCGTTACGGGAGGGGAGAGGGAGGCTGATATAATTGTCGGAGCCATTTCCACTCTCCCCCGAAGCGCCTCACTGATTAAAATGTTAAAAAAACCACGTGCAGCTCACAACTAGGTCGGTCCCCTTTGTTTTGCGCCCCCAGCCCAGTTGCGCCCGTGGAGGGCGCCTGTTTTGCCACCTCCTCGTTACCGCCCTGTTTTCAAGAACCAATATCATTTAACGTTCTTATAAATAGGCACCGGAAAACGAATTATTTTTTTTCACTTTAGGTTTGAACCCTTTGAATTTATAGATCGATTAAATATTAAGAATACATATAAGTATTTTGTAACTCATTTATAACTTCTATTTCGCAACGCCACTCTGGCCAATATAAAAAATAATATTATGAAGAGATAACTTTTATTTTATAACATTTCTAGTTTTAATGAAAGCCTGTGATGGTGGCTATAAAACCTAGCGAAATTTATCACTTTACCTGTATATTATATTAAAGAGATAATTTTTTATGAAGAAAATGACATTTCTTTTTGTTTTTGACTGCCATTTGAAAAAATAAAATCCTTAAGGCGCCGTTCACACTAACACAAGCGATGCACTTGAACTTTTATTATTTTTCAAGAGAATGTCCTCTCTTTAGCAATAATAATTACAGATTCTCTGTTTGAGGGGCAAAAACACCAAATTTTAAACAAGCGTTTCCTATGAATTTTTTAATTTAATTGTAAATTTTTTTACTTAATTTAATTATAAAAATATTTATTTATTTATCGTTTTTAGAGTACGGTATACTTTGAAATGTATATTCTCATTTTGCCATTGAAATCTTCTGAAGACCACTTTACTCTTGATTATTATTATTATTTGAAATTCTAATCGGGATCCCCGATTATTTTACCCCAGGTGCTTCCGTGCACGAAGACACACACCTCAAACCCAACCGGCCTTTGGCCGTAGCCATCTACCGGCACCCCTTGAAGTTAAGTTATTTCCTATCTCTAATTCCTCTTCCTGAATTCGTTTCTAGCTAGTGGACTAATCCTTATTTCTGGTTCCACCCGGTTCCTTTTATTCAACCTCTTCTATTTTCTTTACAATAAAATAAAATATTTAGCTATTTTCTTTACGTCCCTTCCACAGGACGGGATGTCACATCAACCCTCCCCTCTCCTGGTAGAATCACCAGGAGGTTATTGTGGTGAGATCCAATAATCCAATCCAGGGCTTGCTTGAGGATTTGTTTCCATTAAATAAATATTTTTATTTAATGAAAAATCCCACACCCCCAGGATTTGAACAGGGATCTTGTTTGTAGAAAGCCGAAACCCTAGCCTGCTAGACCAGCGAGCACCCGCGGCTAGTAATTATATAATAAAATAATGTAAATAGTCTGTTGGAGGCGAGTTAAATTCTAGAAGTTCACCTACTGGACACGAGAGGCGCCACTGACCAAGAGCGCCTGCGAGTTATGCAAAATTTATCCAGAAAAGATAGTTGATTTGCCTATTTAGTAGGGAAACGTGAGCGTCATTTCAACTTTTTCATGGGGGGAGATGGGGAGAGGAACAAAAAATTTTTTTTCTTAAAATTTCCTTACAAATAGGAACTCAAAATATTTAATTCAATTATTTTGTGCAGTTTATATAAACCCGTTGATTTATTTTGAAATATTTTATTTAGAATATAAAAATAAAAATCTGGTGTGATGGTCGCACAGCACACAACTTTCTCTTACCTTCGGTAATTGAGAGTTGTGTTCTGTGCTTGTCACACCAGATTTTTATTGTCGACATATACTTAATTTCCGCTGATATATTAGAATTCAAGATGTAAAATTTATAAAGATGAGAAAATATTTATATTTTGTTACCATGGCAACCATTTCTCCTATCTTCTCTATGGAGTACAAGAGTAAAGTGGTCTTCAGAAGATTTCAATGGCAAAATGAGAATATACATTTCAAAAAGCATCTAAAAAATAATTGATTTATGAATTTTAATCAAATTCGTTGGAGCGAATTTTGAGAATATCATCCCATTCTTGCCGTTAAAATATTGCTCGTCTAGAGGCCCCTTAATAAAAGAAAGTAATAAATATTTTTCTCTGTTTATAAATTTTTACTTTCTCTTACCTTTATATATGTTAATATACAGAAAGAGAATGTATTGGATTCATGACAAAAATTCGATATCGAGATTTTGATGGATATACACGTTTTTGAGGTCCCCTGAATCCATAGAAGTGATTTTCGCGACATGGTCTGTCTGTGGGTGTGTGCAGCTGCCCCCCCCCCTAGAAGCAACAAAAAAAAAATTAAATGTTTATAAGAGTGATGAAACGAAACAAAATTGGTGTATGGCGACGGGGAATGATTCTTTTTTTAGTTCGAGGGCTTTAGGCCTTTAAATCGAAGGCTTTACCTCTCTATATAAAAAATAGCTATGTCACAATCTGGACGACCATGATCTGCCCCCCTGGACGACCATGATCTGACCATGCCCCCCCCCTAGAATTGATCCTGGGTACGCCCATGGGTGTGTGTGTTCAATTTAAAGCATGAAGGAATTGAGCAATGAGGTCTAAATTTTATATTTAAGTTGGACATCCCCCTGGAGCGCGAAAATAAGCTTTTAAACAAAATAGCCCAAAAAGTAGTAGTACTTTATTCATGTACTGTACTTTTTCAGTTTTTTTCGATTTTCTCAAAATTCGCTCCGATTTTTTTTTTTTTTATTTCAAAAATCAATTATTTTTTAGACGCTCTTTAAAATGTATACATGCCTGGACCTCCAATAGATATTATAAATAAATAATATCAGTTATCGTCAAAGTCTTAAATGGCCTAAGTTGCCGAAAAGACTGTATAAATGTGTGTGTGAGTGAGAGTGTGAATGAGAAAAAAGTGTGAGTGTTTAAAAAAAAAATATATATATCGGCGGAAACTAAATATATGTCGTCACGAAAAATCTGGTGTGACAAGCACAGAACACAACTTTCGATTACCGAAGGTAAGAGAAAGTTGTATGCCGTGCGACCAGTCACACCAGATTTTAAAACAGAATCTAATATATCGACGGAAAATAAATCAAATAGCCAGTATATGCCGACTGGTGTGACAAGCACAAAACAAAACTTTGAATTACCGAAGTTAAGAGAGAAATGTGTGGTGTGCATGTAGTCACATCAGGTTTTTTCATTAAACCCTTTCGTTTATACATGCACGAAATAGAAATGTGCTTTAGTATAGTGAAGAGAAGAGTTAATTTAATTGACTCCTTAGCTCAGATGGTAAGAGCGTCAACTTGTCTTGCCGCAAGGTTAAACCAAACACGAAGGTCGCAGGTTCGAGTCCTGCAGGAGTCATTTTTTTTTTTCCTCCGCCCCTTTATTTTAAATAGTCCAAGACATCTTTTTTACTTTCTCTCTTCTGTCTGTCATGGTCAAGGACGTAAGTCAGCTGTTTTGTTTTTGTTTTTGTTTTATAATGATTCATTCACTCAGTGGCCTTGCCCGTGGCCGTGGCTATTTAAAGAACAATTGCAGAAATATTGTTAAAATGAACGAGAGTAAAAGCAATGAAGCAGCCAACAAACAGTGCCGGATTACCCATTAGGCGGAGTAGGCGATCGCCCACGCTTTTTCGGCATCTGAGGCCATTTAGACCCCGTCGCTATTTATTTAATTTGTTTAGTTAGCCAGCCAATTCAATTGAAATGATTTCCGTCGCCGATTGCCTCTGGCAAAAGTGGCAAGCATCGTGGAGGAGAATTATTTTTTGGGAAGAGGGAACAACACCCCCCCTCCCTCCCACAACTTTTATAAACATATTTGAAAATTATATAATGTATAAATAAGAAATTATATTTAATATTTAAGATATTATATATATCGCGTAAGGGCACACTGAGCGCAAATCGGTGGATCCGTGGTTCGACTCCCGGCGGCTCCCCCTTACATCTTTTTTCGGGTACATGAAGTAATGTCTAATTGTATAAATTATATAATGTTTTATTCAATGGGAAATGCTTTATGAAAATTGTATATAAATTTCCATTTTTCCACTAGCCCCGTGGAGACATTTTACAATTTCAAGGGGGGGGGGGGGGGGGGAGCCTCTAAAACATGTAACTGGTTAATTGATGTAGTAGAAGGAGAATAAAAAGAGAGAGAGCAGCTAATTATATTTTCTTTTATTATTTCCTCTGTGCTGACGTTTCGGTCCTGTTTAGGGCCATCCTCAGAGCATTAGGACCAGGGTTGCCACATATTAAAATGCTCAATGTAGGACAATAGGAAATGGACATATATATATAAATTTTTTAGATGATGATAATGCTAATTTATTTTAAGTTATTTATTTAATGACTACATTCAATGTCTGAACTTAAATTTTTCATCACTCTTCGCGCATTTTAATAATTTAATGTTGTTTCAAACTTTCTCATAAAATTGTACGCAATTTTCTTTACAATTAACGCTTACAAGCAATTCCGCTTTGATTAACTCTACTGAACACTTATTTCTTTCATTCGGACGTTTAGAAATCGATTATACAGACTTATAAAAACCAACTTAATATTTTATTTTCAAAGTAGGACACATTAGGCTTCATTGTAGGACGTAGGACATTCATTGTGATTGTAGGACTGTCCTACCGAAAGTAGGACGCGTGGTAACCCTGATTAGGACTGTGATTATTCCATTCAATTTGAGGATGGCCCTAAACAGGACCGAAACATCAGCACTAAGGGTATAATAAAAGAAAATATAATTAGGAGGTTGAAATTTTGTATTTAAGTTAGACACCTCCCTGAGGCTTGAAAATAAGCTTTTAATCAAAATCGCCCAAAAAGTACTAATACTTTACTGATGTAGTTTTTCAGTTTTTTTCGATTTTCTCAAAATTCGCTCTAACGATTTTGATTAAAATTCAAAAAAACAAGTATTTTTTTAGATGCCCTTTGAAATGTATATTCTCATTTTGCTCTCAAAATTGTTTGAAGCACACTTTACTCTTGTGCTTCATAGTAAAGATAGGAGAAATGGTTGCCATGGTAACAAAATAGATATTTTTTTTAACACTCACACGATACTAGTATTTATAATATATATTTATTATTATTTATTATTTTATTATTATTAGGCCTATATTTATTTGGGGTCCAGGAATTCTTATTTAAGCCATTTAAATAAAATCATCGGACTGTCTGGGATCCGAACCCCCGACCCTTGGTATACAAGGTAAGCGCGCTACCAACTACGCCAAGCCCGGGGCATATAAATGTTACTTCTTTCATTCTAATAGCTGAAGCTAAATATATCTCGACACAAAAAATCTGGAGTGACAAGCACAGTTCACAACTTTCTTACCAAGGGTAAGAGAAAGTTCTGTGCTGTGCGACCAGTCACACCAGATTTTTTGATTTTCGCACGAAATGAAGTTTTTTACTGCAGATTATTGTACGAAAATCCGCTAAGTTTGTTAAAGAAAATGATTTAAATTTGAAAATTAATAAATCGAAATATACTAGAATAATTGAGTAAAGTTGTTTGCTTGGTTTATTAGTTTTTGTTGGTTTAGAGTCAGGCGCAAGTTGTGACAGGCGCGCGTGGGTGAACGAAGATGCCCGCATACGCCATCTCTGTGCGGCGAGGCGAACTACTCTGACATCTATATATATATTACATAAATAGACTGCTCGGTTAGAAGTGGCTGGCTATCGAACGGGTGTGTGTTATGTATGACTGACTGACTGTCTGTTGTGTGTTTATATAAAGTGTGTCGTGTCCATTTAGTGTTAAAGGGTGTGTGATAGCGAGAATGTCCCAGTGAAATACCAAATACACAAGTGTGCATTTGCAAAGAGTATAAGAAGAAGAAGGGGAAATAAATAACGATAGTTGTGGAAAAAAGAAAACAAAAATTACGAAAACAGCAAGTATGTCGACAGCCCGCGGTGCTGCGACCACGCGGAAAAAGGTGAAACCGAGTAGTAAATCGCAACGAGCGAATGTCACGTTCCCGGTGGGGCGGATGCATCGTTACTTGAAACAAGGCGCAAGGAAACACCGGATTGGCGTCGGCTCGCCCGTTTATATGGCTGCCGTCATTGAATATCTCACAGGTATTGCATTCAAAAAAAAAAAAAATCCAATTATCAAGCTGGTATTCAAGTGTCTAACTAGAGCGCATAATAAATTAAAAAAAATTGTATATTAATATTTAATAATTTTTAATTAACTTAACATGCCACACTAGTCAACAGGCATGTTGATTATTAAAGACCGGACAAAAAAAAGCATAAAAATATGGAAAAAAAAGTGCTTAAAAAAGCATAATTTTTTTTTTTTTATTTAATAAAAATCTTGAATAAAAAGATGTTCAATAAGCATAAAATTTCAAAAAAAAAAAAAGCATCTCATAAGCAACTTCCACTCATACGTAAAGGGGATAATAACACCCCCCCCCCTCCGAAAATATTTTTCTTGGAAATTAAATTTTATTTTTAATATAAAATTTTAAAAATTAATACCTAAAAAGTTTATTTGTATATATATACTGGTAAACAAGTACAGAATGCAAATTGAAAAGAAAAAACTTTACCGAAAATAAGAAAATGATGTGCTGCCAGTCACACCAGATTACTTTCCCCCCCCATCTTCCCACTACTACGAGGACCTGCCACAGGCGGGCCGGAGTCAGGAGGGTAAAGCTCGCCGAAGGTGGCATTTAGAGAGCTTTTTGCTTTACATGAAGATATAATAATTTGAATATTTTAAAAATTATATAAATATGCGTAAAATAAGCACAAAAAAAGCACCAAGGGGGAAAAAAGCATAAAAAGTCAAAATAAGCAAAAAAAAAAAAAAAAATACAATCTTAGTTTTGCCTAATTCGTGTAGAAAATTAATATCTGATGAATGTTTATAAAATTCAGCAATAAGCATTTTGCTTAAAATCCGGTCTTTATTGATTATTAATCGATAGATCCGGGGATCGAACCTCACCGATGCCTAATTTTTTTTTCGGATACACTATTTAAGTAAAAATATTTATTTATGCTTATAAATCTTTTCTACTAATTATAAGTTCGAAACGTTAATCTTTTGTAAGTCTTGGATTCAGAAGAAGAAAAAGAATTTGTATTTCGATTAACGCCCTCACGTGTCCCGCTCGTTTCGGTCATCTTCAGAGCTGTATAATCAAATCCAGCTGAGTAGGCCTATGTTTGAATTGTGCTTTTTTTTTTAAATAACTAATGCTTAGCCCTGAGTCCGTGAGGGGCGTTAATTTAATTGAAATAAAACAAGTCTTGTAAATATATACTTATTTTTACATAAATATGACATTGTCTTCTTTTTTTTAAACTTATGACTGATTATATTAATATAATTATGCAAATGCAAAAATATTTGAAAAAGAGAAAAAAAAAAAAATTGCCGCCTTCGTCGGGTGGTGTGGCTAGTTTCTCTATTTTGCCCCAAGTCCCGAAAATGTGCTTTTTGCTGAATGGTTAGAGCATATGGATGGCATGACTCTCTCTCTCTACTGGTGTCAACCTGCAAGCGTGACTCATCTCTGGCGCTCCTATGGCAGATTTGTTTGCTTGGCAAACCTCGCACTCTACAGTGTAGGTGACAGGAAATCTAACTTGAAGGCCACACAAAGATGCTTTTCATCAGCATCAAATCCTCAATGATTTTTATAAAATTTTTGATAAAGAATGAGAGAAATTTAAGATGAATCAAGCCCCCGGGTAGGGATGAAACGATACGAGTAAATACAAGTACTTACTCGATACTTTTCTTTCGATACCAAGTACTTTTGGAATCGATACTTTGGAGTCGAGTACCAAGTAAGTATCGGTCACAAATACTCGTATCGATACTCGGTCCATGTACGCGATAATTAATTAGGTCGGAAGAACATTTACGTACATTTGTTCTTATTTACAATAGAAATAAGTGGAATGGTTGGTACCGTTGTATTTTAATTTTTATTATTGGAGTGTTCAACAGGGATACATCTTGAAAAATTATTAGTAGGCCCACTTTTATAGTTTCTCTAAAATTGAAATTTTTCTTACAATTGTTGGTCGTAATTGTTTATTTTTTTTTAAGAACTTGATGTTTTATGGTTGTGGAGATTTAATCAAGATTCGCAGTGATTTTGCACCCATGAGATTAAATAAAAAAATCTTTTATTTGATTTCTATTTACCGACGATTCGGTCTCCAATCACGACCTTCATCAGGGCGAATAATGTCAATTATACACGATCTTTTTATTTTTTTTATTTTAATATTCATTGAAATTAAAAATATACAATTTCTTTTTACTTTGATATATACAAAAATATTATCATCGGAGGTCTCCGATGATGAGGGTAGTGATAAATATCAGTACTTACTGTTGTTTTTTTAATTGTTCGAAAAAATTGACCGATACGAGTAAGTATCGATACTTTTCAATCGATACCGAGTAGGTACTCGATACTTTGTGACCGATACCTGTATCGAGTAAAAGTATCGATACCTCAGTGGTATCGTTTCATCCCTACCCCCGGGTCTGGTGTAGTCGGTTGCGTGCCTACCTCCTATACCAAACGTCGCGGGTTCGGACCCAGGCAGGCCGATGATTTTATTTAAACCATTTGGATACTAGATGGCTTAAATAGAAATGCCTGGACCCCCAATAGATACGTATATTAATCACAACGGTTATCGTATAAAGTCTTAAATGGCCTGAGTTTTCGAAAAGACTGTGTAATGTGTGTATGAGTGTGAATGAGAAAAAAGTGTGAATGTTAAAAAAAAAAAAAATGCGGAAACTAAATAATCTCGACACAAAAACAATCTGGTGGAACAAGCACAGAACGCAACTTTCAATTACCGAAGGTAAGAGAAAGTTGTGTGCTGTGCGACCAGTCACACCAGATTTTTTAGTATTTTAATTAAACTGTGTGGTGCAAAATTGTGCAATATGTTCGTTCAGATGGTGAAGAGAGATTTGGGGGGGGGGTTTGTTTACTCGCTTGCTTCCCAGTTTTTCTGCTATAGAGGCTTGAGATCTCTTAAATAAAAATATAATAAAAAAACTTTAAAAAAAATGCTTTTATTTAAATTGAACTAAAAAAAAAAATAATTGTTTTTGTTAAAATTGTTGAATATGTATGACTTAAAATAAAAGCGTGGGGCGCACATTGACAGACAGACAGACTTTGCGTTATGTATGTTCTTTGCACTTAGAGAGAAAGGAGAAATTATATTTTAATATTGTAAGATATACGGTAGTATAATCTCTTTTTTTATTAGATTAAAAAATAATAATCATTTGAATCATAAAATTGTTTGACTTAATAATAATCATTAGGTGTGATAAGAGATAAGCTCTAACCTATTTGTGAAAATCAATAAATTATATAATTCTTTCTCTTGATCTATTTTATAGGCATGTCTCGCCCTAAACATCCACAGTGGGGTTAATTCAGTTTAAAAAAAAAAAAAAAAAAAACGTTACGGATCCCACTATAGCAATTTGCAAAGCTTGGCGCCGACAAACAGGGACACAATTTTGGCTAAAAATCCCTCTCAGAAATGAAAACTTCTATTTGATTTAATTATCAACTCTCAGGCGGTAGATCCAACTAACATTTTGAAAATTGAAAAAATAAGAAATTAAAAAAATCTGGCACAGCACACAACTTTCTCTTACCCCTCGGCACGGTCACGCCAGATTTTTTGTATCGAGATATATGCACAAATAGATCCAATAAATAAGAGAATGTAGCCCAAATTGAAAAAAAAAAAATATAATAAAAAAACTTTAAAAAAAAAATGCTTTTATTTAAATTGAACTAAAAAGAGAGAAATAATTTTTTGTTAAAATTGTTGAATATTTATGAATTAAAATAAAAGCGTGGGGCGCACATTGATAGCTTAAGGAATTGTATATACTTAGAGCCTCGGAATCACTTTGAAGCGCCCCACGCTTTTATTTTAAGTCATAAATATTCAACAATTTTAACAAAATTATTTCTCTCTTTTTAGTTCAATTTAAATAAAAGCATATTTTTTAAAAAGTTTTTTTTATTATATTTTTATTTTAAACTTTTTAGTCTTTTTTATTATAGAGTATTAAAAAAAGAGGCAGGATGCGTGAAATAAAGTACCACATTAGTTTGGTCAATTTGGGTAAAACCCAACTCACAATTTGCGTCATCAAAAATGACTCTTAATTATCAAATTTCACACCTCTAGCTTATCGGGAAGTGACTTAAACAAAGACTCAAAGTTGGTGATTTTGAAAGAGTAAGTTAAATAAAAGCATTTAATAAAATTATACATCCCTCTCTTTATCAATAATTTAAGAAGTAAGAGGGTGAAGGGTGTTCCGAAACATGGACGATAAAAAAAAAAATCTAATGTGAAAAGGCGAAGGGCATCAACAAAGCAAGTGTTCCTTTGGTGAACTGCCCCTAAATAGGTAGATATAAGAGGCACTAAGTCTAAAAGCTTTTGAGAAAACAAGGGGCAGAGTTAGAATTTTGGTAGATCTTTGGAACAAGCTTCCATACACAGCAATTGTTTTTTTGGGAAGAAAAAGATTAAATAAATAAATAAATAAATAATATTTTACACTCCCTGATATCTGATGATGATCCAATAAAATCAGACCGAAACGTTGTGAATTGAGAGTTAGTTCTTCAATGGTCAAGAGAATGTCATGCCATCCATCTCCGCTCATTGATCTCATAGGCCAAGGAAAAAAATTATATTTGGTTGACTCTTATTTGCAAAACAAAAATCACTAAAATAAAACCCGATGACAATACACCGAATAAATAGTAATTTAAAGCAAAAATTGCCCTCGGGGCTTGGCGTAGAGGTTAGCGTTGCTAACCTCGTATACCAAACGTCGCGGGTTCGACCCCAGGCAGTCCGATGATTTTATTTAAGCCATTTGGATACCAAATGGCTTAAATAAGAATGCCTGGACCCCAATATGTATAATAATAAATAACGGATATCGTTTAAAGTCTTAAATGGCTTAAGTTGCCGAAAAGACAGTGTGAATGTGTGTGTGTTTGTGAGTGTGAATGAGAAAAAAAATGTGAATAATAATGTTTAATGGCTGGAAATGTATTGAGGGAAGCTGATATGAATCGCAGGCAGCCAAGAAATAAAACGCTCTCGATTCCCTTTGAATGTCCAGACGTTTCGGGCAAAGCATTTTTTCGCCCATCACTCAGTGAACTATTCTAGTGGGAGAGAGTTAAGTCTCCTTTGGTATACATTGTTATTGTTACGGTCCTACTACGTATTCTATTTAATGTAACAATATGATGATAAATGAGTTTTTTGTTGTTAAAATTTTTTTTGCTATTTTCATAGTCAAGATACAATCACATTACTTGATTGTATCTTGACTATGAAAATAGCAAAAAAAAATTTTAACAACAAAAAACTCATTTATCATCATATTGTTACATTAAATAGAATACGTAGTAGGACCTAACAACAACTATGT
>JAKCPI010025673.1:0-35251 GCA_023213315.1 Euborellia annulipes | reverse complement strand
TGCGGAAACTAAATATATGTCGTCACGAAAAATCTGGTGTGACAGTACAGAACACAACTTTCTTCGATTACCGAAGGTAAGAGAAAGTTGTATGCCAGGCGGACCAGTCACACCAGATTTTAAAACAGAATCTAATATATCGACGGAAAATAAATCAAATAGCCAGTATATGCCGACCGGTGTGACAAGCACAAAACAAAACTTTGAATTACCGAAGTTAAGAGAGAAATGTGTGGTGTGCATGTAGTCACATCAGGTTTTTTTCATTAAACCCTTTCGTTTATTAACATGCACGAAATAGAAATGTGCTTTAGTATAGTGAAGAGAAGAGCTAATTTAATTGACTCCTTAGCTCAGATGGTAAGAGCGTCAACTTGTCTTGCCGCAAGGTTAAACCAAACACGAAGGTCGCAGGTTCGAGTCCTGCAGGAGTCATTTTTTTTTTTCCTCCGCCCCTTTATTTTAAATAGTCCAAGACATCTTTTTTACTTTCTCTCTTCTGTCTGTCATGGTCAAGGACGTAAGTCAGCTGTCTTGTTTTTGTTTTTGTTTTATAATGATTCATTCACTCAGTGGCCTTGCCCGTGGCCGTGGCTATTTAAAGAACAATTGCAGAAATATTGTTAAAATGAACGAGAGTAAAAGCAATGAAGCAGCCAACAAACAGTGCCGGATTACCCATTAGGCGGAGTAGGCGATCGCCCACGCTTTTTCGGCATCTGAGGCCATTTAGACCCCGTCGCTATTTATTTAATTTGTTTAGTTAGCCAATTCAATTGAAATGATTTCCGTCGCCGATTGCCTCTGGCAAAAGTGGCAAGCATCGTGGAGGAGAATTTAAATATTTTTTGGGAAGAGGGAACAACACCCCCCCCCCCCCCCCCCCTCCCACAACTTTTATAAACATATTTGAAAATTATATAATGTATAAATAAGAAATTATATATAATATTTAAGATATTATATATATCGCGTAAGGAGCACACTGAGCGCAAATCGGTGGATCCGTGGTTCGACTCCCGGCGGCACACCCTTATATCTTTTTTCAGGTACATGGAGTAATATCTAATTGTATAAATTATATAATGTTTTATACAATGGGAAATGCTTTATGAAAATTGTATATAAATCCTCCCCCTGTGTGTCTGTGTCTGTCTGTCTGTGTGTGTGTCCCTCTTTTTTTGTGTCTCTCTCTTTGAATTTTGAAAAGAAATTTTTTTTTGAAAAAAAATGTTCTTTTAGGAAAAGAGGAAAATAATATTTACAGCGAAAATTTTTTAATTTTTTAAATTTTAATTTTTTAAAGTTTATTTTTCTCTTAAAGAAAGTATATAGAAAAATATAAATGTTTTATTTATTTGTGTATTTTATAAATATGAAAAAAACTTCAAAAAGAGGAAGTGGTTAAAAATAGTAAGGATAATATTTTTTAATAATAAAAAAGAAAGGGAAAGGGACCGGCGCAGGGGGGCCCCGAGCAACCTGGAGGGGGCCCAGGGGGGGAAGCCCCCGGCAAGGCGCGAAGCACGCCGAAGGGGGGGGACGCGGCTAGTTGTATATAAATTTCCATTTTTCCACTAGCCCCGTGGAGACATTTTACAATTTCAAGGGGGGGGGGGGGCCTCTAAAACATGTAACTGGTTAATTGATGTAGTAGAAGGAGAATAAAAAGAGAGAGAGAGCAGCTAATTATATTTTCTTTTTATTATTTCCTCTGTGCTGACGTTTCGGTCCTGTTTAGGGCCATCCTCAGAGCATTAGGACCAGAGTTGCCACATATTAAAATGCTCAATGTAGGACAATAGGAAATGGACATATATATATATAAATTTTTTAGGTGATGATAATGCTAATTTATTTTAAGTTATTTATTTAATGACTACATTCAATGTCCGAACTTAAATTTTTCATCATTCTTCGCGCATTTTAATAATTTAATGTTGTTTCGAACTTTCTCATAAAATTGTACGCAATTTTCTTTACAATTAACGCTTACAAGCAATTCCGCTTTGATTAACTCTACTGAACACTTATTTCTTTCATTCGGACGTTTAGAAATCGATTATACAGACTTATAAAAACCAACTTAATATTTTATTTTCAAAGTAGGACACATTGGGCTTCATTGTAGGACGTAGGACATTCATTGTGATTGTAGGACTGTCCTACCGAAAGTAGGACGCGTGGTAACCCTGATTAGGACTGTGATTATTCATTTCAATTTGAGGATGGCCCTAAACAGGACCGAAACATCAGCACTAAGGGTATAATAAAAGAAAATATAATTAGGAGGTTGAAATTTTGTATTTAAGTTAGACACCTCCCCGAGGCTTGAAAATAAGCTTTTAATCAAAATCGCCCAAAAAGTACTAATACTTTACTGATGTAGTTTTTCAGTTTTTTTCGATTTTCTCTAAATTCGCTCTAACGATTTTGATTAAAATTCAAAAATCAAGTATTTTTTTAGATGCCCTTTGAAATGTATATTCTCATTTTGGTCTCAAAATTGTTTGAAGCACACTTTACTCTTGTGCTTCATAGTAAAGATAGGAGAAATGGTTGCCATGGTAACAAAATAGATATTTTTTTTTTAACACTCACACGATACTAGTATTTATAATATATATTTATTATTATTTATTATTTTATTATTATTAGGCCTATATTTATTTGGGGTCCAGGAATTCTTATTTAAGCCATTTAAATAAAATCATCGGACTGTCTGGGATCCGAACCCCCGACCCTTGGTATACAAGGTAAGCGCGCTACCAACTACGCCAAGCCCGGGGCATATAAATGTTACTTCTTTCATTCTAATAGCGGAAGCTAAATATATCTCGACACAAAAAATCTGGAGTGACAAGCACAGTTCACAACTTTCTTACCAAGGGTAAGAGAAAGTTCTGTGCTATGCGACCAGTCACACCAGATTTTTTGATTTTCGCACGAAATGAAGTTTTTTACTGCAGATTATTGTACGAAAATCCGCTAAGTTTGTTAAAGAAAATGATTTAAATTTGAAAATTAATAAATCGAAATATACTAGAATAATTGAGTAAAGTTGTTTGCTTGGTTTATTAGTTTTTGTTGGTTTAGAGTCAGGCGCAAGTTGTGACAGGCGCGCGTGGGTGAACGAAGATGCCCGCATACGCCATCTCTGTGCGGCGAGGCGAACTACTCTGACATCTATATATATATTACATAAATAGACTGCTCGGTTAGAAGTGGCTGGCTATCGAACGGGCGTGTGTTATGTATGACTGACTGACTGTCTGTTGTGTGTTTATATAAAGTGTGTCGTGTCCATTTAGTGTTAAAGGGGTGTGTGATAGCGAGAATGTCCCAGTGAAATACCAAATACACAAGTGTGAATTTGCAAAGAGTATAAGAAGAAGAAGGGGAAATAAATAACGATAGTTGTGGAAAAAAAGAAAACAAAAATTACGAAAACAGCAAGTATGTCGACAGCCCGCGGTGCTGCGACCACGCGGAAAAAGGTGAAACCGAGTAGTAAATCGCAACGAGCGAATGTCACGTTCCCGGTGGGGCGGATGCATCGTTACTTGAAACAAGGCGCAAGGAAACACCGGATTGGCGTCGGCTCGCCCGTTTATATGGCTGCCGTCATTGAATATCTCACAGGTATTGCATTCAAAAAAAAAAAAAAATCCAATTATCAAGCTGGTATTCAAGTGTCTAACTAGAGCGCATAATAAATTAAAAAAATTTATTTAATATTTAATAATTTTTAATTAACTTAACATGCCACACTAGTCAACAGGCATGTTGATTATTAAAGACCGGACAAAAAAAAGCATAAAAATATGGAAAAAAAAAGTGCTTAAAAAAGCATAATTTTTTTTTTTATTTAATAAAAATCTTGAATAAAAAGATGTTCAATAAGCATAAAATTTCAAAAAAAAAAAAGCATCTCATAAGCAACTTCCACTCATACGTAAAGGGGATAATAACACCCCCCCCCCCCCTCCGAAAATATTTTTCTTGGAAATTAAATTTTATTTTTAATATAAAATTTTAAAAATTAATACCTAAAAAGTTTATTTGTATATATATACTGGTAAACAAGTACAGAATGCAAATTGAAAAGAAAAAACTTTACCGAAAATAAGAAAATGATGGGCTGCCAGTCACACCAGATTACTTTCCCCCCCCCATCTTCCCACTACTACGAGGACCTGCCACAGGCGGGCCGGAGTCAGGAGGGTAAAGCTCGCCGAAGGTGGCATTTAGAGAGCTTTTTGCTTTACATGAAGATATAATAATTTGAATTATTTTTAAAAATTATATAAATATGCGTAAAATAAGCACAAAAAAGCACCAAGGGGGAAAAAAAGCATAAAAAGTCAAAATAAGCAAAAAAAACAAAAAAAATACAATCTTAGTTTTGCCTAATTCGTGTAGAAAATTAATATCTGATGAATGTTTATAAAATTCAGCAATAAGCATTTTGCTTAAAATCCGGTCTTTATTGATTATTAATCGATAGATCCGGGGATCGAACCCCACCGATGCCTAATTTTTTTTCGGATACACTATTTAAGTAAAATATTTATTTATGCTTATAAATCTTTTCTACTAATTATAAGTTCGAAACGTTAATCTTTTGTAAGTCTTGGATTCAGAAGAAGAAAAAAGAATTTGTATTTCGATTAACGCCCCTCACGTGTCCCGCTCGTTTCGGTCATCTTCAGAGCTGTATAATCAAATCCAGCTGAGTAGGCCTATGTTTGAATTGTGCTTTTTTTTTAAATAACTAATGCTTAGCCCTGAGTCCGTGAGGGGCGTTAATTTAATTGAAATAAAACAAGTCTTGTAAATATATACTTATTTTTACATAAATATGACATTGTCTTCTTTTTTTTTAAACTTATGACTGATTATATAATTATGCAAATGCAAAAATATTTGAAAAAAGAAAAAAAAAAAAAAATTGCCGCCTTCGTCGGGTGGTGTGGCTAGTTTCTCTATTTTGCCCCAAGTCCCGAAAATGTGCTTTTTGCTGAATGGTTAGAGCACCCCCCCCAAAAAAAAAAAAAAAAAAAAAAAAAAAAAAATTATTAATTTATAAAATTATTTATAATTAAAAATAAAAAATATTTAAAAATAAAAAAGGGTTTAAAAAAAAAAATAAAAAAAAAAAAAAAAAAATTATTATTATTTATTATTATTAATTAAAAAATAACATTTTTCTAAAAAAAAAAAAAAAAAAAATATAAGTGTTTTTTTTAAAAAAAAAACTCGGGGGGGAAAAAAACCACCCAAAAAATAGGGGGGGGGGAAGGGGGGGGGAAAAGGCCGGGGGGGGGGAGAATTTTGAAAATTTCATTGGGGCCGGGGTTGAAAAGTTTTCCCACCTCTGGGTAGAATGGATGGCATGACTCTCTCTCTCTCTCTCCACTGGTGTCAACCTGCAAGCGTGACTCATCTCTGGCGCTCCTATGGCAGATTTGTTTGCTTGGCAAACCTCGCACTCTACAGTGTAGGTGACAGGAAATCTAACTTGAAGGCCACACAAAGATGCTTTTCATCAGCATCAAATCCTCAATGATTTTTATAAAATTTTTGATAAAGAATGAGAGAAATTTAAGATGAATCAAGCCCCCGGGTAGGGATGAAACGATACGAGTAAATACAAGTACTTACTCGATACTTTTCTTTCGATACCAAGTACTTTTGGAATCGATACTTTGGAGTCGAGTACCAAGTAAGTATCGGTCACAAATACTCGTATCGATACTCGGTCCATGTACGCGATAATTAATTAGGTCGGAAGAACATTTACGTACATTTGTTCTTATTTACAATAGAAATAAGGAATGGTTGGTACCGTTGTATTTTAATTTTTATTATTGGAGTGTTCAACAGGGATACATCTTGAAAAATTATTAGTAGGCCCACTTTTATAGTTTCTCTAAAATTGAAATTTTTCTTACAATTGTTGGTCGTAATTGTTTATTTTTTTTTAAGAACTTGATGTTTTATGGTTGTGGAGATTTAATCAAGATTCGCAGTGATTTTGCACCCATGAGATTAAATAAAAAAATCTTTTAATTGATTTCTATTTACCGACGATTCGGTCTCCAATCACGACCTTCATCAGGGCGAATAATGTCAATTATACACGATCTTTTTATTTTTTTTATTTTAATATTCATTGAAATTAAAAATATACAATTTCTTTTTACTTTGATATATACAAAAATATTATCATCGGAGGTCTCCGATGATGAGGGTAGTGATAAATATCAGTACTTACTGTTGTTTTTTTAATTGTTCGAAAAAATTGACCGATACGAGTAAGTATCGATACTTTTCAATCGATACCGAGTAGCTACTCGATACTTTGTGACCGATACCTGTATCGAGTAAAAGTATCGATACCTCAGTGGTATCGTTTCATCCCTACCCCCGGGTCTGGTGTAGTCGGTTGCGTGCCTAACTCCTATACCAAACGTCGCGGGTTCGGACCCAGGCAGGCCGATGATTTTATTTAAACCATTTGGATACTAGATGGCTTAAATAGAAATGCCTGGACCCCCAATAGATACGTATATTAATTACAACGGTTATCGTATAAAGTCTTAAATGGCCTGAGTTTTCGAAAAGACTGTGTGAATGTGTGTATGAGTGTGAATGAGAAAAAAGTGTGAATGTTAAAAAAAAAAAAATGCGGAATCTAAATATATCTCGACACAAAAAAATCTGGTGGAATAAGCACAGAACACAACTTTCGATTACCGAAGGTAAGAGAAAGTTGTGTGCTGTGCGACCAGTCACACCAGATTTTTTTGTATTTTAATTAAACTGTGTGGTGCAAAATTGTGCAATATGTTCGTTCAGATGGTGAAGAGAGAGGGGAGTTTGTTTACTCGCTTGCTTCCCAGTTTTTCTGCTACAGAGGCTTGAGATCTCTTAAATAAAAATATAATAAAAAAACTTAAAAAAATTAATGCTTTTATTTAAATTGAACTAAAAAAAAAAATTTTTAATTGTTCTTGTTAAAATTGTTGAATATGTATGACTTAAAATAAAAGCGTGGGGCGCACATTGACAGACAGACAGACTTTGCGTTATGTATATTCTTTGCACTTAGAGAGAAAGGAGAAATTATATTTTAATATTGTAAGATATATAGTATAATCTCTTTTTTTATTAGATTAAAAAATAATAATCAATTGAATCATAAAATTGTTTGACTTAATAATAATCATTAGGTGTGATAAGAGATAAGCTCTAACCTATTTGTGAAAATCAATAAATTATATAATTCTTTCTCTTGATCTATTTTATAGGCATGTCTCGCCCTAAACATCCACAGTGGGGTTAATTCAGTTTAAAAAAAAAAAAAAAAAAACGTTACGGATCCCACTATAGCAATTTGCAAAGCTTGGCGCCGACAAACAGGGACACAATTTTGGCTAAAAATCCCTCTCAGAAATGAAAACTTCTATTTGATTTAATTATCAACTCTCAGGCGGTAGATCCAACTAACATTTTGAAAATTGAAAAAATAAGAAATTAAAAAAATCTGGCACAGCACACAACTTTCTCTTACCCCTCGGCACGGTCACGCCAGATTTTTTTGTATCGAGATATATGCACAAATAGATACAAAAATAAAATAAACTTAAATAAATGCTTTTATTTAAATTGAACTAAAAAGAGAGAAATAATTTTGTTAAAATTGTTGAATATTTATGAATTAAAATAAAAGCGTGGGGCGCACATTGATAGCTTTTTTGAAAAAAAGTGGGACCCTGGTTAAGGAATTGTATATACTTAGAGCCTCGGAATCACTTTGAAGCGTCCCACGCTTTTATTTTAAGTCATAAATATTCAACAATTTTAACAAAATTATTTCTCTCTTTTTAGTTCAATTTAAATAAAAGCATATTTTTTAAAAGTTTTTTTTTATTATATTTTTATTTTAAACTTTTTAGTCTTTTTTATTATAGAGTATTAAAAAAAGAAGGCAGGATGCGTGAAATAAAGTACCACATTAGTTTGGTCTATTTTGGTAAAACCCAACTCACAATTTGCGTCATCAAAAATGACTCTCAATTATCAAATTTCACACCTCTAGCTTATCGGGAAGTGACTTAAACAAAGACTCAAAGTTGGTGATTTTGAAAGAGTAAGTTAAATAAAAGCATTTAATAAAATTATACATCCCTCTCTTTATCAATAATTTAAGAAGTAAGAGGGTGAAGGGTGTTCCGAAACATGGACGATAAAAAAAATATCTAATGTGAGAAGGCGAAGGGCATGTAATCAACAAAGCAAGTGTTCCTTTGGTGAACTGCCCCTAAATAGGTAGATATAAGAGGCACCAAGTCTAAAAAGCTTTGAGAAAACAAGGGGCAAAGTTAGAATTTTGGTAGATCTTTGGAACAAGCTTCCATACACAGCAATTGTTTTTTTGGGAAGAAAAAGATTAAATAAATAAATAAATAAATAATATTTTACTCTCCCTGATATCTGATGATGATCCAATAAAATCAGACCGAAACGTTGTGAATTGAGAGTTAGTTCTTCATTGGTCAAGAGAATGTCATGCCATCCATCTCCGCTCATTGATCTCATAGGCCAAGCAAAAAAATTATATTTGGTTGACTCTTATTTGCAAAACAAAAATCACTAAAATAAAACCCGATGACAATACACCGAATAAATAGTAATTTAAAGCAAAAATTGCCCTCGGGGCTTGGCGTAGAGGTTAGCGTGCTAACCTCGTATACCAAACGTCGCGGGTTCGGACCCCAGGCAGTCCGATGATTTTATTTAAGCCATTTGGATACCAAATGGCTTAAATAAGAATGCCTGGACCCCAATATGTATAATAATAAATAACGGATATCGTTTAAAGTCTTAAATGGCTTAAGTTGCCGAAAAGACAGTGTGAATGTGTGTGTGTTTGTGAGTGTGAATGAGAAAAAAATGTGAATGTTTAAGAAAAAAAAAAAAGCAAAAATTGTGGCTAAAAACCTAATTGCCTAACTCTGAGATAGACGAATATAATGAGAAAGGATTACTAACGCACACACATGAGAGAATAAAAATAAAATAAAAAGAATATCATTTTTTAATAACATCAATAAATACTTTGTCAATATCATATTTATTTATATTGTTATATTAAAATAATAAAAATTATTTATTTTATATTTTTCAAATTCTATTCCACCATATTTCATGCCTGAATTAATTTGTCAAATTTGAATGTTTAATTACCTGAGATGATCCGCCCGAGATGAGACGAGACTGATGAGATTTTTCATATTTTAACACAACACAAAACACAATAAAAATTGAACTCACTAAAGATATTTTAATAATGATTTATAAAACGTAAAAAAGAGAAAACATCGCGAGAACACGAAACAGCCATTAATGCCGCCAACTGCAACTGGACCAAAAAGATGGACTGGTTGCTTTCTTCCACCGCTAGGGCGCTCTAGCGTCGTGTTTTTATATTCTTTGCTGATGGCCAACTTGATGACCGAAATATGAATTTTTATTTATTACTTTAGTTAGTCATTGATAAGAATTTATTTTTATTCTTTTGTTAAGCTTAAATAAATATGAAATTCTCTAATAAATTCACTAAAAAAAAAGAAAAACATTTAAAATAATCTTGATCTTGAAGACGTAAACATTTTCTAACAAATAAATTTGCCTAGAACTATTTTCTATTTATATTACTTTCTATTAACTGAGTGCTAATTTAATGAGTTCCTATAACATTAACATAATTATTCATTATCAAGTTTAATGTTTGAGACGACAAACTATTTAATTTTATAATTGGAAAACGCGCCATACAATTGCTAGAAAGAGGAATGTCTAAAACCGTCTTGGGTGAGAAATTAATTTATTTAAAAGATTATTTTAAAATTTCAATTATATATTATATTCATACTTTAAATTTAATCTACTAATTTTTCAAATATTTGAACAATTTGAAATTCCCTAAGAATACTAAAAATCATCTAGTTTTTCAATTGGCCGAATGATGGCGTGGCATTCGGTGCACGCAGGGAGCGCTGGACTTGATGGAAAAGTTTAGCAAATTAAATGGCGTATGTTTTCAAAGAAATGTTTAATTAACAAGTAGTTGCTATTAATTACACATAGAACAGGTTTTCAAGCAAAATAACTTGTATAAAGGTAAAATTAAAAATCTTTCTTCTTTTTTTCAGCTGAAGTTCTTGAATTGGCAGGAAATGCAGCTCGAGATAACCGAAAGGGTCGAATTACCCCAAGGCATATTCTCCTTGCAATCGCCAACGACGAAGAATTGCATCAGGTGAGAACGAGGAATAATTTTAAAAAATAAGAGTTAAAATATTTTTTAAAAAATGTTGACAGTAAAAGTCAGATTTTTAGGGTAAAGAAATTGCTGATTTCGTTTAGAATTTGACAAAGAATACAAGCAGCCAATAGCCACTTTAAATAAAATTTAAAAAAATCTATATAAAATGTTTTTAGAGCCATTTCTGGGAAATCGAAATCCATGTCCTTAATGATTTCTACAGAGCACGTTTGTCAATTATGAATTTTTTTTTTATAAAAACTACTGTACTAGATATACCAAGTTATAAAACAAATTTATTTCTTATATGATAAACAGAAGAGATATGTCCAAGAACGTACCCTAAAAATCATTCCCTCACTATGTCCCAACTGCTAAATTCAAAGAGAATCATGAACTTAAAACGTAAAATTTCTCACTAATTGTTTGTTATCTTATTTTTTACTTATATATTATAGTATTGGCTGCATCTATCCTATATGTGTTTATAATTTAAAAACGGCGAATGGAAATTATTAAATATACTTTAAAATTTGTCCTTGAAAAACTCATCATTTCCTCACCGTTTTAAAACAGTGTGATTGGATCAAAATTTGAAGTTCTACCAAGCCCTGGTTTAGTTTTTTTAAAAGTTGGCAAATTGGTAATGACAACATACACTAAAGCGAATGGTTAAAGAAAGAATGTTTGATGTTTTTTAAATATTACATTTTTTAACGTCATTCCCTCACCTTGTATTACGTTAAGCGCTTATTTATTTAATAATTTTAGCATATTTAATTTGTATATCTTTCCGGTAGTAATATATAAAATGTATCCAATGGCAATGTGCCCTTGCCCTATGCACAGACGGGAATGTCTCTTCCACCTGCTTGCAGAACACCCTCCTGGCAAATATCGCTGCTGTCTCCAATTCAATTGCTCTTCAGGCCTAAATTCAATTTGAAAATAAAAATGTCGATCTTGATTGGGACGATAAGGTGAGACTGATTATATTTTAAACAGGGACTGCACATCCTTGGGAGAATAAAGCCCCAAGCCTCACCCTCCTTTACACAGGGGATTACCAACCTGTTGAGTTGAATACAAGTCGCGGGTTTATTCTCCATCCCACTCTCTGAAGTTTGGGCCTCATAATGACGTTATAATGACTTTAAAAAATAAAACAGTACCCTCAGATGCCGGAAATATATACTTTGCCTCCCCCACAGCAATAAATTTGTATCTTTTTGCTTTTAGTTGCTTAAAAACGTGACAATAGCATCAGGCGGTGTGTTACCTAAGATTCATCCGGAGTTATTGGCCAAAAAGAGAGGAACGAAACCAATGTCCCCGCCATCGCCGGTCATGGTGACTATGCCGCCGAAAAAAGCACCAGCCACTGTACCTCCAAAGAAAAAGATTCTCTCACCTCCCTCTCCAGGTGCGTATCACATATACTGTATCCAATCATTGATTTAAAACCAATATAAAAGGACGAGGGGGGGGGGGATCACCTACCCCGTGCTTGGCATTGTAACGATCTTGGTGGCTGTTATTTTATTTTGTTACCAGGCCCTTGTCTTAAGTTGTATTCATTCTACGACAATACGGACCTAGTGTCATTAATAACAATGTGATTTGTACAATTTTGTGTGAATTAAAAAACTAGCCAGATGGTTTATGGACAACAGCCGAAAATAAAAAAAAGACCTAGAGTATATATATAAACAAGCTTACATAATTTATTGATTTCCCTAGGTACAGTGAGCGCCACAATTAAGTCCCCTCCTGACAGCTATAGCCTTGAGTATAAGCTATAGTATATGGTAAATGGTGAATTAATTTTAAATTTGAAAAATAAAATCATCCGTCCTAGATTTTACATTTTACCTATTCGGTCATTAAAGATTAGAGGAGGCTCTTGGCTAATCAGATAAGCTGCGAATTACGAATCTAGAGTTGCTATACAACTCGGGTTCAAATCCCACTTGCCGTGAAAATTTTCAAACATTGCCTCCGTCTCTCTGTAATTGGAGTTAGTCTCTGTTGAGAGATGGGAAATTTAAAAAAAAAAAAAATTATTTTATTATATACCATATATTATACCATATTATCTGTAGGTTAATATGTAGTAGTTGCCTTCAGGTGTTTTCTAGCAGGATGGAGCGCTGGAGAAGAGAATTGTTTGATTAAAAAGCAATTCTTTTGAGTAAGAATCTCATGATTGTAATATATTACTTTTTATTCTAATAAATCTAGACAAAAAAGATTCTGATGAAGGCTGCCGAAACGAAAAGGGATGCATCTTGTCGTCTCTGAAAAAAGAATTGCTTTTTAATCAAACACTATATATTATTCCATATACTTAAGGCTCTATCAGGTGTGGACTTAATTGTGGCGCTGACTGTACTCATTTTTTTATTTAATTTGTCTTTTTTCGGCATTTCCTAATTATTTCAATTGATATAATATCGCATAAGACGGGATACGCATCCCTGATCCCTAGAGGGTAAGAGAGAATTCTACCACTGTACTATGACCAAGAAACCCAAACCATTATTTGCTCTGCGGGCAAGAACAACGTTATAATCAAGCGATGCCGAGTTTGATTTGGTCCAGAAGAAGTTTTTTTTTTTTCTATATATAAATTTGTCCCACAACTTTTAAAAAAATTATCGCCAAATTCAACTCTTTTTATAGGCAATTTTGTCGAGCTTATGAATTACTTAGGCTAAACGCACACCAATTGAGCAAAAACGTTTTTGCCTAAAACTGTTTTTTCAATGCTTTTCTATGGGTCAACGCACACGTTTTGCCATTGAGCATTTTGCTCAATCGGTGTGCATTGGCATAGAGCAAAACGTTTTGCTCTTGAAAAAACGTTTTGTTCTAAAACCTTTTGCTCAATTGGTGTGCGTTCAGCCTTAGAAAATTTTTTTAATAATTTCTACTGAAGTCACTTCAATATCTCAGCCCTTTGTGTAAAGACAATTCAAAATTATGTAAAGGCGGCTTTTGACACGTAACTACAAACTTGACAAGTACGAGGGCAGGTCAATATGTCCGTGACTTTTTGATTGAAACACAGGTTTTTCGATAAAAAATTATTTTATTTTTGAGCTCTATACACTGTCCAATTTAAAGATAGTCTAAATAAATAAATTATAAACCCTAATGGTCGCCTAAAAAAAAAGGGGAATAAAAAAAAAAAGAAAAAAGGTTACTTAGACATATTTTTAAAATAAAAATTGTCTCTAAGCACCGTTTTAACAAATTCTTGTTCTTATTTTTCAGGGAAAGTAACCAAAGCCAAAGTTAAAGCTGCCACTACCTCTTCAGTACCTCCAAGTGTTCATTTTGAAAAGAAATTATTTATGGGCCAGAAGGTAAATAATCAAAATGGTAACGGCATACTCATTTAAGTTATTATCGAAGAAAAAAACGGCTTTCTTTTCAAAAAAGCTTTCTATCCTTGATGTGCTCCCCTTTAGGTGAGGAAATCCTTTTGGAATTCATTTGACAAGACACTTGCGTACTTTGCCTCGACACTGATCATGCCTGTCTGAGAGGATCTGAAATGTCAAGAATTGCGCGGGCGTTGTGATGACAATGTGTAACTGTGCATTCTTGCCTCAAGCACATTTGATGCGTGCAACACATGATTACATCAAATGCTGCTGTATTTGATAAATTCCAATAAATTCCAACTATATTTAATTAAATATCTAAAACACTGAATGATGCAGGTTTTATAGCTAGAATAGTTGATGAGTAAGTGAAAGTGATTTATTAAAGCCCACTAAGCTGACGTTTCGGCCTTGATTAAGACCATCGTCAGAGCTTTTGGGCTGTGAAGATAGGCACGTAAATAAATATTCATTCATACTGTATATATAGTATGAAAATACCATAAATAAGCTATTTCTAATCGGAAGAGAAGAGTTATAAGTAGAGAGCGAAAAAAAATTCTATTCTTTTTTAGCCAAATAGTCGGTAAAAGTCTGTTTTTGGCAAAAAAGTCGCTGTCAAGTTTAATAATTAACAATATGAGAAAGTAAAAGAAATAGAGAACTTATCTCTCAATAAGCGAAACCTAAAACACATAAAACTTTTAAATAAATCCCATCCCATGTTGCCCTGTGCAATCTTTACCGTCCTATTTGAAGTTTAGTTTTCGAGGACTTGGAACCGAATAAGTTAAAATCACAATCGAATTTTGTACAAATATGAATTTAATGTACCCAAATAAAAATAAAAAGAAAGTCAATCATCAATTTGTTCGATGTTATTAGATGAAGAAAATTAATTCGTTTTTTTTTTTTTTTTTTCAGCTCTCAGTGTTCCAAGGAGACATCACTGCCATTGTTGCCGACGCTTTAGTGCATCCAACAAATACTTCTTTTGGAATGATGGGAGCTGTTGGACAATCTCTGGAAAAACGTGGCGATAAAGAATTTATGCAGGTGAAACATCTACTCTACATCTACTGTATATCAAGATAATTTATAAAAGAATTTGATTTTCGGTTTATTTGTAAAAATTACAACGTTTCGACCACTCATTTTGTGGCCTTCTTCAGGTACAATTCAGCTAAGATTACAAAGGTTGTTACATCTGTTGTAATCTTAGATGTACCTGAAGAAAGCCACAGAATGAGTGGACGAAACGTTGTAATTTTTACAAATAAACCGAAAATCAAATTCTTTTATTAATGATACCATCATCAGTTCTTATGAGAATATTGTAAATCTCAATGTAAACACCATCGAGATGCAGATAGCAGTAGCGTAGCCAGGATTTCTGCTTGGGGGGGGGCCCAAAAGTTTTTGAACCCCCCCCCCCCCCCCCCTCCCCTTCCAAGAAACTTAAAGTGGAGAAATTTTTTTTAGATAATATAATAATTATAAATAAAAAACAAATAAAAAAAAAAAATTTTTTTTTCTTGAAATAAAAAAAATTTTAATACAAAATTCGTAAATATTAGATATTTTTTCAATTATTTATAAGTTTTTTTTTAGATTTTAGAATTTAGGAGAGTTAATAAAAAAAAAAAAAAAAAAAAAAAAACATTAGTGAAAACAATAGGTATTTTTTTGTTTTGGAGAAGGCTTTGGGGGGGGGGGGGAGGCCCCCCCTGGGCCCCCCCCTGAATACGCCACTGGCAGATAGAGTTGTTATATTGCCAAAATTCTCATTAGAACTGAAGATGGCATTCTCTAATTAAAGCCGAAACGTTTTCTTATGTTGGGATTTTCATTTCATTCCTGTTTGGCTGACATCCTCTTTTTATAACAATTAATCTAAATTATTTCATTCTTGAAAGCAATCGATGGATTATTTTCCACATTAACCTTTTAAGAATTTAAATATTTCATTAAATAACTCCCCCTCTCCCTAGGGAGAAAACTAAACCTCCAAAAATTCCTCTTCACCCATAGTTGTTACTTCATTTATTATTAAAACTAATTCTTTTTTGTGTACGTTTTTTTCCAGGAGGTGCAAGATTTAAAAAATAAACATGGACCTCTTGATACAAATGCAGGTAAATTTTTTCTATTTTATCCTGCGTTTGATATTCTCTATTTTTGTTAGAACACTGGATGGCGATAACCCAAAAGACGAGCAGCTCCTCGTTTGTCGACAATCTTTTTGGCCAAAGGGCGTTTCACAAATAAGAGCGAAATCTAAATTTATTTTAACCGGCCCCGGGGGGGGGGCCCCCCCCAATCGGCCGCCATTTTTTACCTAATATATTTTAAAAGAAATTTAAATTTTAGTGAAAGGTTCTTTTTTATATATTAATAGATTTTTGTGGATTTCCCACCTTACACATAGAAATGAAAAAAGAAGCCAAAATTTTGAAGCTTATGACGAATGTTGGTCTATCACGATCAATGAAATTTTACATTCTTCTAGAGGAAATTAACGAGATCAATTGTAGATGACGTCAGGAGGATTAATTTTCATAAAGCCTATTGGCCAGTAAAAAACATTTTATTATATCCGTTTTTTACTTTCTCTTGCCTCTATATACATATGTTGATATAGAGAAAGTATTGGATTCATGTCAAAAATTCGATGTCGAGATTTTGACGGATATACACGTTTTGAGGTCCCCTGAATCCAAAAAAGTGGTTTTCGCGACATGGTCTGTCTGTCTGAGTTCAATTTAAAGCATGAAGGAATTGAGCTAGAAGGTTGAAATTATATATTCAAGTTAGGCACCCTTCTAGGGCGTGAAAATAAGCTTTTAATCAAAATCGGCCAAAGAGTACTAGTACTTTACTGATGTACTTTTTCAGTTTTTTTCGATTTTCTCAAAATTTGCTCCAACGATTTTTTTTTTAATTCAAAAATCAATTATTTTTTAGATGCTCTTTAAAATGTATATTCTCATTTTGCGATTGAAATCTTCTGAAGACCACTTTACTCTTGTATTTCATAGGGAAGATAGGAGAAATGGTTGACATGGTAAAAAAATATAAATATTTTTCTCTCTTTATAAATTTTATCGGCCCTCGGGGTTTGTTGTAGAGGTTAGCGTGCTAACCTTGTATACCAAAAGTCGCGGGTTCGAATCCCAGGCAGTCCGATGATTTTATTTAAGGAATTTGGATACCAAATGACTTAAAAGAAATGCCTGGACCCCCAATTGATATATTAATAATTAGCGGTTATCGTCAAAGTCTTAAATGGCCTATGTTGCCAAAAAGACTGTGTGTGTGTGCGTGAATAAAAAAAAATTGTGTGTGTTTAAAAAAAAAATCTTTTTTTTTCTTTTTTTTTTTTTATTCTTTTTACATCTTGAATTTTAATTTTTCGGCTGAAACTAAATATATGTGGACACGAAAAGAATCTGGTGGAACAAGCACAGAACTGTGTGCTGTGCGACCAGTCACACCAGTTTTTTTTTTTTTTTTTTTTTTATTTGTATATAGTCATTTCGGCAAGCCTAGGACGGGATACGAACCCTTGCCCTTTGGTCGTTTATTTTGTAAACGTTTTGATCCCTGTGTGACGGAATCAGTTAGCTAACACCCGTTGCTGGTCCTGAAGATTATTCTATCACTTTGGGATCGAAATACGTATTTAAAAAAATAAATGAATAATAATCAAATTATTTTTTCTAGTCGATATGTCCTTATGAAAATAGACCTAACGAGAGTCCAGTTATTATATGAATACTAAATTAAAGAGTGTTGAGCTATTCGAAAATTTATGTAACAACGAATCTAGATTAGATTAGAGTAGAAAATTGATCTTTTTTTTTTCAAACGCCTATTTCTAATAATTTTATGTTTTTTATTTTTTTTTTTTTGTAGCTGCCATCTGTCCCGCTCACAATTTATCAGTGAAATGGGTGATCCACGTGAATGGACCAATTTCAAATGATCCAGATGCGTCAGATAAATTAGAGCGTTCAGTTAAAAATTGTTTGACGTTAGCTGATCAAAAGAATTTAAAATCACTTGCATTGCCAGCAATCGGAACTGGAAGGTATTCAATTTTTATTTTATTTTATTTGAATATAATCAAAATATTGTAAGAGATGATTTTGGCAGAAAAAATAATAAGAGATGGACATCAGCTGATGAGTCACAGTCAGTGGTGTAGTGGCAAAATTTTCAGTGTGGGAACGCTAAATACACATTCAAATGGAGGGGGGGGTGCTTCTGGGGGCTTGCCCGTTTTAAAATCTAAATATGAGGCACCCAGGAAGATTTATAAAGTATTATTTTATTTACTTGCGTAAATAATTTTATATGTTATTATTATTTTTTTTTTTTAATGGGTGAAACCAGTGTGGGAACGCCGTTCCCACGCGTTCCCGCTCTACTACACCCCTGGTCACAGTCTATTCAAGAGTGGCGAAACCAGGGGGGTGGTATACGATTTTGACCCCCCCCGAGATACGGCCGGTCACTGTTACACAAATTTTCTCGAAATGTAAAATGATCTAGCTTTATATTGGATCTACAAATTATTTATTTATTTATTTAATTTATTTAAAATTGAGATGTACATAGGGTTTGTTCAGCCCCTCATTGTGTACAAATACTTAAAATAGTTTTATGAACCAAATTTTAGCAAAGTGAATATGAATGCCCGCTCTACAGCTTTGCATCAGACTATGCTAGTCAAAATATGCTTTGTTTACAAAATATAAGCGGAGAACTGACAAAAGTACAGTGAGGGTCAATATTAAGTCCCACCCATGCGTTTTCTACTTGTGATTATTTCATTGTTTTTATAGAAGAAAATAAAATCTTCATTGGAAATTATCTAAGTTTGAACCATGAAAGTTTCCATTAAAAAATATATAATATTTCTTTAAAAACAATGAAATAATCATAAGTAGAAAACGCATGGGTGGGACTTAATATTGCCCCTCACTGTACAAAGATTTTTGAGGTTTCTGATCTCACTCTACCCTCTCTCCAAAGTTAGCACAGGGCCCTGGAGATCGAGGACTTATGATAGACATCCCAGAGTACTCCCAAATACCCTGTAAAAATTTCATCAACTTCGGAATTTTTTTCAGGTAAAAAGTGTATGTCGGCAGATATTTTTTACATTTTGACCAGCCGTATCTTGGTTAATATTGGGTCTACTAATTCTTTTTATGTACCAAATTTAAGCAAATTTAATGCTCTACAATTTTGTATTGGCCTATGGTGCCCACAATATGCTTAGTTTACGGGATATAAGCGAAAAACTGAAAAAAAATCCAAAATTTTTGAGGTTTTTGCCCCCCACTTTAAGTTAGCACAGGGTCCTCGAGGTAAAAAACTTAGGATAGGCATCCTAGAGTACCCCCAAAAGACCTGTAAAAATTTCATCAACTTCGGGGACCCCCAGGAGCAAATCTTGGTTGCGCCACTGAGACGTGGCTCCACCTCTTACTGTGTTTTAAAATTAAGCCGCCGCTTTGGTCCAAAATCAGCTTCACGACCGACAGTCACTTAACCCACCGCTTCTTATTTTTATGAAATACCGGTAATATTTTAATATAATAAATTCAATTTTAAATTATTTATTTTTTATTTAGAATTCCTCAGAGCTAAATTTTTCAAATAAATAAATGGGTTAAAGTTGAAAATCGGAGTGGGGGGGGGGGGGGGGCTTTGCTTCTAAATATTATAGGAATTTTATTTATTCTTTTCTTTTTAATGTATATAGTTATATAATTTTTTTTCTGTTTGTTTCTTTTTTAGAGCTGGATTCGCCAAACAACTCGCTGCTCAAATCATCGTTAAATCAACTAGTAATTATTTTGCGAATGCCAAATCATCATCAGTAAAAAATGTCTATTTTGTACTCTATGATCCCGAGAGTGTCGGAATATACACAGCGGAACTTGGCAAATTAGATAAATAAAATGTCTGCAAGTAGCAGCCAGCAGACGTCGCTCGACCTGTTCTCTTTTTCACTCACTCTGTCACATATTTGAGTTGGAAAATAAACATTCTCTGTCTCTTTCCAACGACACTGACTCGTTAATAGAATTCTAAAAGCAGAATTCAAATAAAAGAGAGAATTAAAGCAATTTTCAACAAATTTAAACCCTCTGCTTAAATATTAGATATATTTTAAATGATACTCTAGATATATATATTTCAAGTATTAAATACACTCAGGGCCCAAGACAGGGGAGGATTCCCGGAGTCCGGAACCTTTCAAATTCATTCATAAATTCTTAGAGTAACAAAAATTAAAAGATCACTTTAACGTTATATGTTTCAAAAAAAATAATATTTTTTTCTTCTGAAGTGTACAGTGAGGGACAATATTAAGTCCCAGCCATGTGTTTTCTACTTGTGATTATTTCATTGTTTTTAAAGAAATATTATATATTTTTTAATGGAAACTTTCATGGTTCAAACCTAGAAAATTTCCAATAAAGATTTTAATTTTCTTTTATAAAAACAATGAAATAATCACAAGTAGAAAACGCATGGGCGGGACTTAATATTGACCTTCACTGCACATAATCGAGTATTAATATAGAGCCCTGTGACTCTCGGCGGCCCTGATTACACCAATAAAAACTTGAAAAATAAATAAAGTTCACTTTTGAGCTCGATCTAACATATTGATGTTAAAATTATCAAGCCTCAACTTAATAAATAAAGAATTATATATATCATGTGTTGGTCCATGAGGTAATTATGAAAAACATATAACCAAGTATTTATTAATTTAAATACTTGGTTATATGTTTTTCATAAGCCTCAACTTGTTTCAAACTCCAATTTGGCAGCTTCACCGTCAAACTATTTTGCAGCTAGTCGGTGAAAATTTAATAAAAAGACAATATTTGGAAATTGTGAGAATCGAAGTTAAAAAAAAAAATTGCTTTGTACTATTGACCCCTAGGGTATCATTTAAAATATTTTTTTTTTTTTAAACTAAATGTAAATGATAGGGACACAGATCGCTTCTCTATTTGAACGCCATTTCATCTCCGCTCTCGATGCTCTAAGATTTCAAATTTCAAATTTGGGACATCTTATTCTTGTGAATCAGGAGGAAACGATATCTTGCTAGCAAAGGCTAGGTTCAAGTGGCTGCTCTGCCCAGAGGCCTTTAAACCCTTTGTGAGATGATCTCCCACCTCTGGGAATTGAACTCTAGTTTCGTGATCCAATTAGCCAATTATCACGATACCAAAACACTGGGGAGAAAAATTTCAAACAGAACCATTTGACCGGCCGTCACTTCTCCAATGTCATTGTGGTTTATTATTTATAAATTATTAAATTCAAATAAACCACGAATAATGACAAAATATCTTGTATTTACAGAGGTTCTTATTCTCGAGGTCAGAGGATCGATTCCCGTCTCAACCGATATGTTTTTATAAAAGGACCGTCGGCCAAAAATAAATACTTTTGCGTATTATCCGTTTATTTGTAAATATTTCGACCCCATTGATATGGAATCATCTTCAGTACAATCAACAGATGTTTTGCAAATCGTTACTTTCTCCCTCCCTGTACTGTATTCCATATCACTGGGGTCGAAATATTTACAAATAAACGGATAATACGCAAAAGTATTTATTTTTGGCCGACGGTCCTTATAATTAATATTTGAAGTCAATATATCGTTTAAGACACTTGATATTATTTATGCAGAGGCGGCTTAACCCAGTGCTGCCAACATTCACTGTTCATCAAGATAAAGCCACTTGTCTTTAATTCTCGGGGTATTATCGGCCTATCACAAAATGTTATAAGCTGAACATTTTCGGGGTAGTAGCTCTCTCTGTTATTTGGTATCAAAGAACCCTTCCTTTTCACGTATATTTACCATTTAATCGTGAAAAGGCCATTTTCGTACTCATGGCACAATTCTTCCGTCAAGTGATGTGTGTTCTTATTCTAAATATGAGACAGAGAAAGTATTAAATGCCCTCCTTTTTTTTTTTTTTATTTTTTTATTTTGTTTAAGAATCGCAAAGTAGCTAGTCTGATTATGTTAGATATATATATAAGAAAATACTAATATACGTATGTATATAAGATAATAACAATTTAATCTCGTTTTAAGAATAAGAAAATATTTATTTGCTTTTACAAAAAATGATTGTTTGCTTTAATTGTATAATTCATGAAATGAACGAAAAGAGAGAAAAGGCTCGCTTATTTCTTCATTCTTCATTGAACACGGACATAAATACAACACGGCTCTATGTATTAGGGGCCTTGCGGTTGCTATTAAAAAGCAAATTATCCTTTATTTTATAAAGTGCCGTTACGCCGAATTAACGAAATTGCCTCGGCAAAATTTTGCACTTTTCGTGAATTCGGCAAGGGCCCCCGGGGGGGGGGGGGCGCCTCCCCTCCTCTTTTTTTTAATTTTTTTCATTTTTTTTCATTTTTTTAAAAATCTTTTTATTTTTTTTTTTTAAAAAAAATAAAAAAAAAATATTACACTTAAAAAAAATTCACAAATTTTTTTAATGTTGAAAAAAAAACCCCCCCCCCCCCCACTCAGTCACCCCCCCACCCCCCCCTCTTTTCCTTAACCAGAACCCAAACACTTCTATTTTTATTTTTTTATATTTGTTTTAAAAATTTTTTGTAAAATCATTTTTTTAAATGATAAAAAACAAAGAAAAAACCGACGACCAACGAGAAGACTAGAACCAAGAGAGAACTGAAGAGGGTGGGGAGTGTGGGGGGGAGAGAGAGAGGGGGGGTGATGTTCAATACAAATAGTGCTCTCGCCCTCTGCCGATTCCTCAAGAACCCGCCTTAAGCAATTTTATGCCTATTTCACGAAATGGGCACACGTGTTGAACAATAGTTCAAGAAAAATGGCAGAATATAGGTGAAGCTCAAGTAGTTGAACATTCTTAAATCATTGTAGTGCTAACTACATCAGACTTTTCAAATAGTTAATAATTTTAAATACAATTTAAATAATAAATATATCTATTGCTTAAAGTGCAATTTAGTACATTCCACCCACGTGGAGTTAAACAAAGGCCAGCTGAGCGATTCCCCCTTCCCTTAGCGCTGCTCGCGCTAACTCCACGCTCTCAGACCATAAACACCATCCTAATGGTTCTCACCTATATTTCTAAACTCAGTTTTGTTTCTCCCTTCACTGTACCAACCTCTTTCGAACAACCAATTGTTTCAACTTTGCTTAAGTTGCTTTTTCAATATTGTTATATACTGCAATATAAAATAAAGTATATATTTAAAATACCCTCCTGGTATTTAATTATATGACTTAATGATTCCTGAGACCACCGGAGTGTTAGACCACGTCAATAGGTTTGTTCGTTATTTGCAATTGGATGCCCATTGCCCCAAATGTGTTTAAAACGTTGTTTGATTAGAAAAAGTGGGCAGAGTTAGTTCAACTTCCTCTTGGTTTGATTCTATCCTTGGGTAATTTCCCAGGTGTTTGGTTCAAAATTGAGCATCCATGGGCAAATTCCCTATTTAAAACAAATTGCAGAGCCCCGGTCTAGTCTGTTTCGGTCCTTTGCAGTAAGGTTCTACTTAGAAAAAAAAAAATTTAAATCAACTTTATGAAACTGACAGTTTCGGATCGATTAGCTTTTGCGACCGAAACTGTCAGTTTCCTAAAGTGCAAGTTGTTTTAAATATTATAATATTTGATTTAAGAATGTTCAAATTGGAGCTACTTTTGGAGCTGCTTTTTCTCCATAACCTCCCATTATTACCCCATATTAGGTCTGTTCGATTATGCCTCCTTGGGTCCGGCGCATGCGCATTAAGGAAAAGCGTATTGCTTTTCGTTACTGCGCATGTGATCTTCTTAACTACGCATGCGCCGGATGTTCTCGGGCGCCTTTGGAGCCATAATCGAACAGATGCCTAATTCATGAACTTGGTAGAGGGCTTGCCGAATTCACGAAAACTGCAAAATTTTGCCGATTTCATGAAATGGGCAATTTCATCAATTCGGCGTAACACACACAAATACAAGTAGAATTGCTCCTTGAAAAACCTGCCCCAGTATCTAATGTACAAAGGATAATATTAAACGGAATGAAAGGGATTTTAGTGGGGTACTAAAGTTAGTTTATTGAGTAGTGAGGATATCCAAGGCAGCCAAAAGCAATAAAGTTAGTTTGTGTTCAGGATATTTAAAGCACTTGATCGAAATATAAACAAGTAAAACTCACTTATTTCTAAAAGCAAATAAATATTTTCTTAGTCTCTTTAATTCTGTTTTAGACGTGACAAATAGGAATTAACCTTTGGGATGGAACATTCGTCTCTTTCGAATTCTAATCTTGAAATAAGAAAAATTAGACTAATCTCTCGTAGTAGAAGAAGAATAAAAAGAGAGAGCAGCTAAATTATATTTTCGTTTATTATTCCCTCAGTGCTGACGTTTCGGTCCTGTTTAGGGCCATCCCCAGAGCATTAGAGCTGTTTAAACTGAACTGAACTCGGTGAGTCACAAAATTTCACTCGCAGACTTTACTATTGCACCTATTGATATATACAAAAAATATAAATATGTTAGTGATGAGAAGAGGCTGTAGACAGACTTTGCAGCCAAGGAATTAAATTTAAAAAAAAAAAAAAAAACTTTTATTTAATTGTTAACCGTCGACGTTTCAGTTGCAAATCTCGATCTTCCTCAGGACGATTAATTGTTAAAATCCAAGATTAACGGTATTATATTTAACAAATTATACAATATTTATTTAAGCTATATATCAATCAATCATTGATTGTTTAAGAAGCCCTAAACGAGCAAGTCACTCTTAATACATATATCTTAAATAAAAATTGTATAATTTGCAATGATAATTAAATATAATACTGTTGATCTTGTATTCTAACAATTAATCGTCCTGAGGAAGGTCATGATTTACGTCCGAAACGTCTACGGTTAGAAATGTTGGAATTGAAAATGACATGCTCTGAAGATGGACATAAACAGGACCGAAACGTCAGCACTGACGGAATAATAAACGAAAATATATCTCTTTTTTTATTCTCCTTCTACTACATCAATTAACCAGCTATATAAAAACTTCCAATACTAAATTACTATCTCTCGTTTTAATTATAAACACGGCGGTCTCCGGAGAGACACCTTTTGGACAAAAATTGGACTGCTAAAGGGCTCAAAAAAATCTCTTAAGATGTAGAGCAAGTCCTACCTGAGCCTTCGCTTTTATTTATAAATTTAATCTGAAATTTCAAAGAATTCGAAAGATTCAAGAATTTCTCCCATCTTCCCTTTCTTCTTTTTCTTATGGAAGTAAAAATTAAAAAAAAAAAAAGAAAAATAAAATCTAAGTCTAATAGAAAATTTTGTTTATTCAAGGTGACCTACCGAAGTTGAACCATTTTGTTATTAAAAATAAAAAAAAAAAAAAGAACGATTATTTTTATAAAAGCACTGATCAAGACCTATTAATGTTCAATCAACATAAAATCATTTTTTATTTGTGCAATGTTTATATTATATATAAGTTAATATGCTATATCTTTGATTTTGGGCTAATTAGTTATTGAGCCTCTTTGACTTTAATTGTTGTTTAATTATTCTTTTTCTAACCTCCTTTTTTTAAATTAATTTTATTCTTATCGTTGATTGTCATTTAAAAGGATTCTTGTTTTTGTAAAAATAAATTCCTCAGTCAGGTGGGGTCACCCTATGTTCTATCTTTTGTTGTTTTATATACGATATATATTATTATATATGATAAAATAAATATTTACACTTCGTCTTATATAATAGAGGATGAAAATCAAAGCTGTTTTTTATGTATGTAGTTTAGTCAATTGAATTGTTTGTTATTTAGGCCAGAGTGATTAAGTCCAGCTGCTCTAAACAAATGTATCTCGAGAAATTTAATTAATTTTTATATTTGTCATAGACAATTATTACAAGGTTAATTAATTATTTTTATTAAATTTATTTTGATACAACAAAGAATAAAAATGTAAACAATAGAAAAATTAACAATAACAATAGTCATAAATTATGATCTAATAGATGGAAATTTAATTTCAAAAATAGAGGTGAATGGACTTGATTGTTTTGGCTTTTATAATTAAATTAGAAAATAAAATGATGATGATGAAGATGGACCAAAGAGAAAAATAAAATTTGTTTTTAAAAATATTCCAGTAAAGGGACATTTAAGTATTACGTCAGCAGCCAAAGGAAGTGGGAAGCATTTGTAAAATGTGCACGTGATAAGTGTAAGCTGCTTTGTCCAAAGCAATCAGAAATTTGCTTACGTAATACTTGTATGGCCTCATTTTGTTTATTAAAACCAAAGAAGATTATGAAAAAATTTATTATTATAATTATTATAATCCATCCTAAACAAAAACAAAATAAATGTGATATCGACAACTAAGCTCTTTCTTTTTTACTTTCTCTTACCTATATAAATGGAGGGAGCGAGAGAAAGTATTCGATGCCGAGATTTTGATGGAAATACACGTTTTGAGGCAAGAATGAGATGAGCTACGAGGTTGAAGTTTTTTTTTCGCATTTGAGATCATTTAGACCCTTGCCAAATTTTTCTAAATTAATTGCTAATTGATATAATTTAGAAATGGGATAAAATAATATTACAATGGCCTTTTTTTTAGTAGCCTTTTACGTTGTTAAAGGATGCTCTACGAATCTGGAGACAAATCGGCGAGTTTATTCTGCTTTCCAGTAAATGCTGAATGATTACTAAACCTTGGTTTTGAGGTACGTACAAGCATTTTTTAAACCAGTGCAGTATTTGTTGATTATTAAAAAATGGAATTAATAACTTAATATCGCAGAAATCCTCAAAAGCCAACAAGCTCAGGAATCACATTAAATGATTTTAGACACATTCGAATAACATGTTACAACAAAAACAAACATCATCTCCCCTTTTCACTAAGACATCCGCTCAGGTGGTCGGGCGGGATTTATTTTCGGAACTTCGGGGTTGTTTGGCTGGTGATGAATGAGATAAAAAGAAAAGTTATCTTTAAATCTTTATTAAAAATGAACCGATTAGCGTAACAAAAACAACACACTTGGATTATCTTCCAATTAAAATATAACAAATATTAGTAAACTACGTATTTGACAGAGTCTAAAGTTTATCTCTATTTAAATATCAATTGATTTTGAATTCACGTCACAAAGACAAATGCTCGCTATCTCTTGTTTATGGTTGTGGAATTTTTTTTTTTTTATTTAAGGTCTTTATCGGTATCTAAGACTCCAGTCTCTATTTATTTCCCCTGGATTGGTAGCCAATCCAATTGAAATAAATTGTGGCATGAGTCGGGATGCGAACCCGCGATCCTTGGTATAAAACGCCAAGGGGCGAGGTTTTGAAAATAAACAACAGCTCGATATCAGTGTTTCCCAACCTTTTGAAGTCCACGGCACCCCAAAAGGTGCATTGGGAATAATATTACACACTAGGGGCATCCTTCCTTTTTTTTTACCCCCCTAGCAAAACGAAATTTTTTCCGCCTCTTCATTATTTTTATTTTTTTGGTTTATCTAAATATCTCGCGGCACCCCAAAGCCATTCTGGAGCCGCCCTTGGGTGCCGGGGCACACCAGTTGGGAATCACTGCTCTATATAATAAGCTATATTTAAATAAATCAATTGGCGATCGATTTCGTCTTGATAAGATGAAGAAATCGATCGCCAAAACGTATTTACACTCTGTTGTTTTGTTTCTTTCCACAACCATAATAGAACAATTTCGATCTCGACTTTATTAATAAAAATAAGCTGAGATCTGAGAGCAATCTTTATTCTTGACAAAATAAGGTAATTAAATCACCATTTCAAAACAAAGCAACTCTTAATTTATTAAGTTTGTTAATTTATTGGTATCTTTAGTTTATGAAACATTCAGTATATATATATATATATATATGATTAAAAAAGAAAGTAAAAAAACAAACAAAACATTCAACTACTCAGTGGCGATCTCAGGGTTTACGGCAGAAAACGAAATTTTATTTTTACTATTATATATTAAATCAGGGATGAGCAACCCGCGGCCCGTTGAACATGTTTATGCGGCCCGCCAAGCATTTCGAAAATTGAAAATAAATATTTTTTATTTTAATTTTTATCATTATCAGTATATTTTCAACCATGAAATTAATCAAAAATGACTACCGATTAAGACTGAGTGGGTGCACTATTAGTAAGCTGCGTACGTGTAGCTCTACCTGACCAATTCCAACTGATATTGATCAGCTTGTATAAAAAAAACAGTGCCAAATTTCTCATTAAAAATTTCAAGTAAATTCGTTTTTCTGTTCTTTTCTTGTTTGTTTTTATTTTGCATTAAAATTTGTATATGAAATCTTTACTTTTTTTTTTTTTAATTTTAAATTTTTTCATTCTAATGTTTATTATAAATATAAAGTTTTGTACATTATTAATAAGTGTGCGTCCCGCTAAAAAATTTTAAAATTTAAATTGGCCCGTTGATTAAAAAGGTTGCTCACCCCTGTATTAAAGGGCCTTAGCAAGAAGCCCAAATTCCTCCCACCCCGAAAAATATAAATTTGGAGAATATAAGCCACAAATAATGGATGCCAAATGCCGAAGGAGAAATTTTATGCTGTTTCGGCATAGAATAAAATCATAAATATTTTAATTTTCTCGTTGTCGGTAAAACAAGAAAGCCGGCCTTAAAGGCTTAGATACAATTGAAGCACAAAGTTGTTTATATTTACTGATACACAGGGGCGGCTTTAACGGGTAGGCAGGGTAGGCAACAGCCTACCCAATAATAATGTCGGTTTTGGCATAAGCTACAACAGAATTCAATTTTAATAGTTATTTAATTTATCTCCACTGTTGTAGTTAAAAAAATGTCATCCTTTTCTGTGTAAGTAAACGCAAAACTTTTGAGAAAACAACGTCATCGTTTTTATTTCACAAAATAATAACTTTAATTAAAAATGTTGACACCCCGGAAAGTTGCCTACCCAATATCTTAATCCTAGAGCCGCCCCTGCTGATTCACAAAAAAGTATTTGTGTAAAAAGGCGAATGTTTAAAGCGGTCCTTACACGACAAATTGAATTTTGCCCCTCCTAACAAATCTCCTAGATCCGGCCCTGCACTGTATTTTAATGAACTTAAAAAAATTTAAAAAACCATTAATATGTAAATGAAAAAAGATAATAATAATATTATTGCTCTTTATTTATTTGGCATTCTCGTTAGTTGTCTGTTGTTCCTCTAAGGATTCAAAAAAAAAAAAAAAATTGCATAAGTCACACCAATTTCTTTTCTTTTAGTATGTGTGTATGTGTGTATATGTATATATACATGATAGATAACAAACTACAACTTGTTTTTGTTTTTATTTTATTCAGAAGATTCAATCGAGTCATCTACTAATGCTAAATATGATTTGCCAGTTCTAATAAGCGTAAGTGAAGTTGCAACTCCAAGAACTCCAGTCAAGATTGTGTTATCTGGTAAAATGCTTCTCATCACTGCCCAAACGAGTACTGAGCCAAAATTGAACATAAAACTGCCGAATAAACTGGGAAAAAAAGAGAAAAGAGAAATATTAGTGCAAAGCCAGTGACGTCATTCCAGTTTTTGTTTCCCCCCCCCCCCCCACACACAGAAGATGAGGAGAAAAAAGCCAGCATCTTCTTCTTCTTCTCTGTCAATTATAATCATGGTTTTGTCCAAACACGTACAGTGAGAGACAATATTAAGTCCCGCCTATGCGTTTTCTACTTGTGATTATTGCATTGTTTTATAAAAGGAAATGAAAATCTTTATTGGAAATTTTCTAGGTTTGAACCATCCAAGTTTTAATTAAAAAATATATAATATTTAAATTGGAAAACAAGACAGTGTTTTAAAAAAAATTTTCTCAAAGGTGTAAAATGGAAAAAAACATTTGAAGTCAAAAATTGTATAAATAAATAGAAAAATCTGGTGTATTCACCACACAACTTTCTCTTACCTTCTAATCGAAAGTTGTGTACTGTGCTTGTCACCCAGATTTTTTTGTCGACATGTATTTAGTTCCCGGCAGTAGGGAATATTTGAATTCAGATGTAAAATTTATAAGTATGGGAAACTTGCTGCAAATACCAAGATATATTTTAATATGAATGGGAACCACTAAACATAAATTAATTATCTTATCTATAATTTATTTATTTATTATTTATTATTTATTTATTTATTTATTTATTATTATAATTTATTTATTTTGCTCATTCTTATAATATTTTGTATACTTTTGTAAATATTGAAAAATGCTTGATGGCCAACAGCCAATAGCCACTTAAAATAAAAAAAAAAAAAAAAAAAAAGTATGGGAAAATATTTATATTTTGTTACCATGGCAACCATTTCTCCTATCTTTTCTATGGAGTGCAAGAGTAAAGTGGTCTTCAAACAATTTTGAGGGCAAAACGAGAATATACATTTGAAAGAGCATCTAAAAAATAATTGATTTTTGAATTTTAATCAAAATCGTTAGAGCGAATTTTGAGAAAATCGAAAAAACTGAAAAAGTACATCAGTAAAGTACTAGTACTCTTTGGCCGATTTTGATTAAAAGCTTATTTTTCCGGTCCCGGGGGTGTTTAACTTATATATAAAATTTCAGCCTCCTAGCTCAATTCCTTCATGCTTAAAAGTGAACACAGACACACACACCCACCCACCCACCCACCCACCCACCCACAGACAGACCATGTCGCGAAAACCACTTTTTTGGATTCAGGGGACCTCAAAACGTGAAGATCCATCAAAATCTCGACATCGAATTTTTGACATAATCCAATACTTTCTCTCTATATATATATATTACATATATACATAGGTAAGAGAAAGTAAAAATGGCTTAAGGGCGAAGGCTCGATACCATAAATGTATACAAAATTTCTTTGGGATAAAAGTGCGAAATAAATAAGGATTTATCTTTTATTTTAAATTTATTAATAATTATGTTTCGCCAAAAAATTCTTTTGAAGTTTTAATAACATAAATGTATATACATGTAAAAAAAAAAAAATTGTAATCTGACCAAATAAAATATTATTATTATTAAATTGGAAAAAGGAACGGGAGCCTTCCCGGGAACAGCAGCCAGGATAAATAAAAAACTTAATATTTCTTAGCCGACGTTTCGGGTGCAAGTCGCACCCATCCTCAGGGCAAGCAAAATTGTCAAAATTTAGTACAGATTAATCGGTACTAAATTTTGAGCCCTGAGGATGGGTGCGACTTCCACCCGAAACGTCGGCTAAGAAATATTAAGTTTTTTATTTAACCTGGCTGCGTGTTCCCGGGAAGGCTCCCGTTTCTGTTTCCAATTTAAATATCTACAGCCATTCAACTCAAAAAATTTTATATAATATTTCTTTAAAAACAATGAAATACAGTAGAGTCCCGTTAATCCGAACTAATTGGGACCGAGGGTCGTTCGGATTAACGGGAAGTTCGGATTAACCGGAATCGTAAACTTGAATTAGTTAATTTTGACAATAAAGTCGTATTTATAACGTTGTAAACCGTGAAACTTGTCGGTGATATTAAATAAACGGTGACTCTAAATAAATATTTCATAATAATAATAAAATAAAGTTCCTTTAATGTCTAATTTCCATTTATATTCCTCTTAAAAAAAAAAAAAATTGTACGCAAAAAGAGTTCGGATTAATCGGAAGTTCGGATTGGCGAGGTTCGGATAACCGGGACTCTACTGTAATCACAAGTAGAAAACGCATGGGTGGGACTTAATATTGTCCCTCACTGTTCCCCCTTTTTTTTTTTGGGGGGGGGGGGTTGGCGAAAAATTGTCGGTTGACATTTCTAAGGGTTAATATCTTTATCATATCATTAGATCGGATTCGCGCCTAAGCAGGGGCTTATTTCACCTTCCTGGGTTGTTTTTCTATTGACATGATTAAAAATTTATAAGTCCTTAAAGTGTGAGATGATTTTTAATATTATTTCCCAATAAAGACAATTATTAAAAGATCTTTTATAAATAAAATATCGCCAATGGCCTATAAACTTTTTTTACAATCCTCAAATTCTCATGTCCCATTTATTACGATCCCACGTAATAAATTTAGGGAACGTTCTCTCATTTGAATGATGCAATAATGAATAATATTATCAGAAGCAAATGGATAGAATACCTGTAAGTGAATTTTTGTCCTGGGCTCGCTTCCTTCAGATGTGGTCGTCTATATATATACACGCCGGTACCAAATAATGATGTAATAAGCAAAAAATTGGTAATATCAGTTTTACAGACGGCTCTAATTAAAAGAAAAATTTTATTATAATTAAGATTGAATAAATTCAATAAAAATATAAATTGATATTAGTTTGTTACTTGGAGGCAAGTCCCGGATTCATAACATGCAAAGAGAGAGTTGTGTAGCAAACGGCGCCAGCGCCTGGGATGTAAAAATTAAGTATACTATTTTGTGTTATTGGAATTAAACCTAGATCTTTAATAAATTGACAAAAAGGTCTTGGCTCAGTTTCCTCGTCGGATGAAGCCATTTCCAATTGATTTCTTTTATGTCGTATTTCAAATAACCTAAGAGCGAAAATAAAAATAAAATGAATGACAGAGAAGAGGAAAAACGGATACGAAACTTTGATCTCATCTCTGCTGTTGCTGCTGCTTTCTCTGCTTACCGTCAAATCAAATGCCAATCCGAATTTTCAAATTACATTTACTATTTTATATCCATTTCATTCATTTTTTTTTATTATTATTGGTTTTTCCTATTTTTAACTCTTTTATTTTATCATTAATTTCAAAGTATATCTTTTTTTTTTTAAGAAATATTTGTTATTTGTCAAAAACAAATTTCCTTTTTTTGTTTACAAACAAAAAAAAGTTGTACTATTTTAATGAAAATAGTAGAATTTTTTCTAATGAAAATATAATATATACCTTTTATGTTAATAATTTTAAATTAAATTGATTTTTATATTAATCAATATAATATAAATAAAGCGCCGGACTAAGCCGAGCGCACAACTTTGCCCACCCACTATTCAAGAAAAAAATATTGCCCCCCCCTGGGGTCCCATGTTTACCAAAAGCTTTTCAGTTCTTGCCCTCTACCCAGTAGCGTAACATACATACACTCCCGCAAACCCCGCTATGCGGCAACTAGGCTATTTAAGACTTTTAACGATACTCGTATGTTTTAATAAATCTATTGGGGGTCCAGGTATTTCTGATGGGCAAAGTTAAAAATCTTAAAAAAGGAAAGAAAGTAATTTTGTAAAGTCAATTAATTTTCAAACTTTCCGCTAGTAGAAGACAGAGACATCTAGTAGCATAAATTGAAGATTACAATTTATTTGTTTTGAATTAAACATTGCAAAATCTGGTCTGCTGCCCGCCAGAGTTGGCAGGTTTTATCCCGCCGAGTATAATACATGGTTTTATACATGTATAAAACTATTGCGGATAAAACTAGGCCGATGTATAAAAGGTATAAAACTCTGTAAAAAACCAACCCCCCCCCCCTGAAAAAACAGCTTAAAAGCTTTTCATATTTTAAAGCATTGACGATGTTGTTTGCTTTTTATTTAGTGAATAATATAATGAAAATGTTAATAATTGAAAAATGAAATTTTATTTGAATTTCCTTTCTCGTCGGGTTTGCGCATGCGCATTCAAGTATTATACATTTTATACGTTTTATACATTTTATACAAGTTTTATCCGCGATTTTTGTATAAAACTGCAAAATTGTGTATAAAACCCAACTCTGCTGCCCGCAGGGGGGGATTTCTTTTATTAAAAGTTCGGTAATCTTTTAGGAATCTTTACATTGTCTTGAAAAATATTTACAAACATCTAACAATGGAAAGGAAAATTATCTAGGATAATTAAAAATAAATTATTTATTATTTTTCATGATATTTTTTTTATTTTTCTAATAATTGCACGTATTTGTAAAACATCAACACAATCGAAATTCTGTGATTGCATAAATGCAAGTAAAATGTTTGCGGCTTTTAATGCTTCCTCAGAGCTCACTGTTTTTGTTGATTCTTCTTCAGGCACTGATTTCATCTCCTCTTCACGGTCTTCAAGATTCACTTCACTTTGATTATTATTTGAAATTATCTCTTCATAGTTATGAATATTTTCATTTTCATTTTTCTTCACCTCCTCAGTTGCTTCAACTTCTTCTATTCTAGACACTTGAATATTCAACCAATCTGATTTTGTTTTTTTATTATTTGTCATTCTTTCATTATCTCTAATCCCATGTCTTTCTTTAAATCGTTTTAACCATCCGGATGAGAATTGAAATGTGCCTGGGATTTCTAATTTTTCGAAAAAATACTTGGCCTTGTTAAGAATAAGAGGCCCGGTAATTAACGCCCCTTGAGCTCGTTGCTCCAGGATCCATTGCATCATGACAGAATCCAACTGTTCATGCATCGCTCCTTTCATCGATTTTCTTTGACTCACGGCCTCATACGTCTCGCATTTTGATATAAAATGTTCAATTTTTAACTCGTTTTTAATAATATCACGTACAGTTGATTCACCAATTCCAAATGTTACAGCTAAAGATGAAATACTCTCACCCTCTTTGCGTCTTTTTATTATTTCACATTTCTTATCAACTGTCAAGACAACTCGTTTTCGTTTGTTATTTGACATTTTATATAAATTTTATAAAAAGTACATTATAAAGTTTATTTATTTTAATTCATTCCCATTATTATTATTATTATTATTATTTGAATAAAAATGTTCATTTTTTCTTAAATGTCACTTTCACAAATGTCACAATTTGTATAACCTCACTTTTATTCTGATTTAAATGTTTATTATTTATTTTTTTTTTTTAATCAAATTAGAAAAAAGTTTTGTCAAAATAATGAATAATAAATATATAGGTTACTATAAAAAACATTTTATTCATTTAAATATCTTGATATAATTTAAAAAAAAATTAAAACAAGTTCAAAAAAGGTTTAATAAAAATTGTCAAGTTGACCAACGTAACAATCTGGAAACGGAACAATCGTAAATTGTCAAACTTTTTATTACTATCTTTATTATCAAAAACATGAAAAATATATGTTTTTCAAGTTTTTAGCCAAAATATATTTACACTAAACCAATAAACCGAAACACTTTTTAAATGTCATTGGATAATTTTAAATTAATTTTCCGCGCGCCAGCCCCCCCCCCCACAAAAAAAATGAAGTATAAAAACAGTTAAAAATAAAAAAAAAGTGCAGGAGGTGGATTTGAACTCGCGAAGTTTGGTTACGTGAGATTGGAAAAAAAATTAGTTGCGGACGAATTAACCACTTGAGCCACACTTAGAATAATTTAATTAGGGAAAAATTAGCCATATAAGAAACATGAAATTAATGAAGTATTAAAAAAATTTTAATATTCCACATATGAT
>JAKCPI010025671.1:0-12812 GCA_023213315.1 Euborellia annulipes | reverse complement strand
ATTCACACTCACAATAACACACACATATTCACACATAGTAGCGTATCCAGGTGGGGGCGAAGGGGGGCGCTCGCCCCCTCCGCCCAAGGCGAATCAAGTTTTTCTTCATTTTATATCACAAAACCGGAGAAAAATTACAAAAAGCTCGAAAGAGGTTCGAATACTAAAGAAAAAAAAGGTCTAACGAAAAACGGCGCCCCAGTTGAGCTTCGCCCCCTCCGCCCTCAAAGGCTAACTACGCCGCTGTTTGGGAGGTATATTCAAAATGCTACGAGGCAATCGAAAATTTGACAATATATACCTAATTTAATGCTAAAACCCCTGCGAAAATTTCAAAAAAAATTCAAAAAAATTTCACTAAACCGTTAAAGTTATTGTAATTAAAATAAAAAATGTTATTTAACATGTAGTCTAATGGAGATTCATTCTCTAAGCAGATTAAATTTAATTTTAGTATTAAAAAAAAATGCTACCAGATATTTTAAACTTTCATAATATATAAAGTAGACTTTGAAGAACTTATTTTGCATCGATTTATTTTAATTCACTAAATCGTTTATGAGAAAAAAAATGATAAATAGATGAAACAACTCTGTTATTATTTATTAGTGTATAAGAAAGTGCGGCAACACTGTAGTCACCTGATCGCTTTAGTTCGCGCGTGTTTGAAACCCTTGGGATAATTTGATTAAACGTGTTCTTAGCTAAAAAAATTGGAATTTTTTCCGAAAGAGACAGTATTGTGAAATTATGAAACCAAAATTCGATAGTTTTTAACACATCCATATTGATCAAACTTGCCAAAACAATTTTATAAAAAAATTTTTCACATTTTTATCTACAAAAATTGTGTTGATATCGAATACAAATAATTTTGTAAAAGTGACAATAACATATGTAAAGAAGGTAATAAATATAACAGTGGCGTAGTGAGCTTAACTCGAACTCGCGCCCGGGGCACAATCTCTTTTAGCGCCCCCCCCCCCCCGCCATTCGAAAACCAAATAATATTATATGTATAACATACAAAATTAATATATTACACTGTCACTAAATTTAAAATATACTAGCCCCGCTTCGCCCCTTGGACCCCCCTCCAGCTGGCTCGGGCCCGTCTACGGCGGCCTTCGCCTTTTCTTAATTATGAGAACCCGTGGCGCCACGCCCGCCTTTGCATCTAGACAGGGGGCTTCGCCCCTGGAACTCCTGCCAGCTGGCTAGGGACCGCCTGCGGCGGACCCTCGCCTTTTCTTCTTAATTATGGAAAGAAAATTATTATTATTCTATTCCAATCCAGTGCCTCGTTGAGGATTCGTGGAATACACAAATGAAAAGAATACATAAATATTTCTCTATACATTTCCTATGGGAGAAATCGTAACTTTAGGAGTTAATAACTCAAAAAGTAATATGAATTTCGGGATGAAAATAATTTTACTGTAAACCCGAGAAGGTCCTTTTTATGCATATAAAATTTCATTTCAAAATTCCAACGGGAAGTTGCCTAAATAAAGCGTGACAGACGGACATTAGCGAATTATATATATATATATATATTTTTCCAGAAATCAATTATATTAAAAAAGATAAAAGTTATACAGAATTTTTTTTGTTTTTCGGACCATTTGGCGCCCCTTTGTGAGTAGCGTCCGGGGCATCATGATGACCAGGGGCGTAGCGAAGGGATTTTTCAGGGGGGGGGGAGAGGGCCGAAAATGCCAACTAAATTAAGCCAATTTGCCAAGTGTACAATTCACATACATTTTATCTTACTTAAGTATATTAATTCATACAATTTTTTGTTTCACCTTTTTTTTTACAATTAAAATTTAATCAAATAATTCTTACCTTAATATCCTTTTGTTGCTTGTCTCATCATCTGTCTAAAACTCTGTTCATCGTGTAAAATTTATAATAAATTAACATATCGCACTAGAAGAGATTATTTTACTGGGACGATTTATTAAGCTATTGAAGCAAAATACCCCAGAGATTGCAATCACATTAAAAATAATTTATTATTTTGCAAATGCTAAAAAAATTTTATTTTTATTTATAATAATTTAATGCGTCTTTCTTTTAATGTTGCCCATGATGAAACTAGATTTTTTAAATCAACAGTGTCCAAAATATTTTTTTCGCATGTTAGCAACATCAAGTCATAAAGACCCCACACAAACAACCCCGCGCCGGCGCCCCCGGCGCCCGGCCCTTTTATTTTATACCCCACCTGAAAACAAGAGGGCTAAAAAAAAAACCCGCCCCCAAAAAAATATAAATAAATAAATAAAGATCGTCTACCATGGACTGAAAAAGGGCGAGCGCCCCAAAAAACAGAGTGAATGGGTGTGTGAGAGAGAGAGTGAAGGAGAAAAAAAAAGTGATTTTTTTTAAAAAAAAAAAAAAAAAAAAAAAAAAAAGTCATAAAGACGGTCATCACTCATAGAAGTCCTCAGTAAATTTTTAACTATTTTTAATTTACTAAATGTTCTTTCGTTTCCTGCAATTCCGTATCCAATTGTTATTGCAATCTGACAAAGACGAAATGCTAATTTCAATGTATTTTTGTTTTTAAATGATTCTTTCATTATGCCCCTCATGGTTTCTATATTTTGGGTTTGGCAAAATTTGAATAAAATTTCCATCTCACTTTGAAGGGCATAAGAATCAGGTCGAAAATCTTCATTTGGTACGAGTTTTAAAGCATTATCTATGTTTTCAATTGATAGATTTTCTAAAGACGGAGGGCTTTTAAAAATATTATATGGACCGTTTATTTTGAAAGTGGTGTAAGTCCAATTTTTAAAAATCAGTGATATCGCATAATTTATGCTTAATTTAATGTAAATTTTCTATGTATAACCAGCTAGTGGTAAATTTCTTAAAAAATTCCCATGTCGCGAATTTCGCGTTCTGTGTGTGTTGAGCCTTCATTGTTATCGAAGTGGAATTCTCTAATCTTAGTTTGTATTTTCGAGCCACTCAGTTTCGTTATTTGTGCTAATTGGTAAAATGTTTTCTGAATCACTATTTGAAACTAAAGGAATCGCTTTTTGACTTCTTTTGACTTATTGTAATAGTTTTTAGAGTTTTTTAAAGCGTTTTTTTGAAAATTAATTAGTATTGTAGTAATATATTAAGTAAGAGATACGACGGAAGATAGAAAACAGTCTTGACTAGGAAAAATAACATTTATTCAAATAACATAAACAATAAATATGTAGAAAGATTCTCAACCAAGTTATTTCTTATCGAACTTGCTGCAGCTTCTTATCGTTTCACAGGTTTTCGGTGTCAAGAATAAAATAATTTAAAAAAAAAACTATTTTATTTTTATGTTTCAAGTGGGCCGACTGAATGCATTTTTACAGTTTCGAATCAGGGATTCGTCTTCAGGGCCTGGAAATTTTTACATATATATAATTCAATTTACATTCAACTTTTTTAAATAATACAATATTCCTTATATATTAATAAGTTAACTTCTATCAAATAAAACTGTCTTTTTTTATTTAAAAAATAAAATCGACCTATTTTATTTACCTTGCTTGAGAAGAATCCTTATTTAATATACTTAAAGTAATATTCATTAATGATAACCAATGTTGGAAGCTTTATAAAATTTTATATATGGGTTAATTATTCTGTTATTAAAGGAAAGAAAAATTGGTTAATTACAATTTTGAGGTTAACATATATAGATTCAAGAATTACCTCAGTTCAAGATATATATAAGTCACGTTAATTAAATTTTTAAAAACATCAATCATTTCTCGAATATATTTCATACATATATATATAAACCTTTACGAATTATTATTATAAAACTTTTTTTCGAGAACAGAGAATTTTCTTTTTGCTTTCTGACAAATTTTTTATTACGCATTAGTTTTTTTACATAAAACTACAATTCTCCACCTAGTGCTCATTAATTGAACTGCTTTGGTAATCTTTTTGCGGTAAATACAATTAAAACTATTTTTCACAAGGATTTTTCTTTGTCATATATACATCTATTATTTGAGTGTTTAACTTAGTTATTGTTAAAAATCCTTTGATTGTACAATCTTTTTTTGTTTTTTTGGATTAAATTACCATAAACCACCTGGGACCTTTCTCTATCTACTTTGTAGTTGATAGATTCTTTATCATAAATATTTATATAAAAACTTTCATAAAATAATCTTTTTGTTGTGTTACTTTCATGATGTAGTATAATGGCATTATCTATGTCAAATTCATGTTTTTCATCTATAGCATGTATACTCAGTGCTGTAAGACCACTTTTCTTAGTCAATGAAGAAAAATGTTCCTTCATTCTGACTCTTAGTTCTCTAGAAGTCTGTCCTATGTATATAGTATTTTTATTGTTATTTTTACAAGTGCTACACATAATGCCATATACCACTCCAGTTTTTTTAAAAATTGTTTTATTCTTGACACCGAAAACCTGTGAAACGCTAAGAAGCTGCAGCAAGTTCGATAAACAATAATACAACACTTTCAGACTTTCAAAGTCTAACCTCAACAGGCATCTTCTCAGTTCCCGCAGTTGAGTTTCCCATTTTATGCTTCTCCTTTTGTTTTTATTTTCTTCCTGGCTGCATGTGACTACTGGTCATTATAGGTCTTCGGACCTTATGCACCCATTCCAAAAAAAAAAAAAAACACACAAACGTCAAACATCAATATTGACAATCACTCATATATCCTCCTTTCTTTTATAAGTTCACTGAATATTTCTTTGTAGGTCTTACAAGTAGTATGATTAAAAGCGGTATTTTAATTTAATTTAATTTATTAATAAGATTCTTCCCTTCCCCGTTTTGGGGTTAAGGGCTACAAAAATTTTACAATTTCTTTATATAACAATTTATTTACAGCTCTTTTAGTAAACAACTAACAATCTTCAATCTTGCTGTGTACTAGAATCTTCCTTCCTCATGGTCTTATTTTTAATTTCAATCTCCCATGTATGCCACCACTCGCACATGTTCTTATTTGTTCTTCCTCTTAAAATTGTGAGCCATTCCGAGCTAGCCTTAATCCTGTTTCTCCATTCTTTAAGTCTTGGTGATACCTAGTTCTCTACAGCTGGGCATTCCATCACGTGATTTAGATCCTCACCTTCAACACCGTACAGTCTGCTATCGTTGCTCTTGTACCATTTTTACTTTCTCTTACCTATGTATATATGTAATATATATATAGAGAGAAAGTATTGCATTCATGTCAAAAATTCGATGTCGAGATTTTGATGGATCTTCACGTTTTGAGGTCCCCTGAATCCAAAAAGTGGTTTTCGCGACATGGTCTGTCTGTGTGTCTGTGTGTGTTCAATTTTAAGCATGAAGGAATTAAGCTAGGAGGTTGAAATTTTATATTTAAGTTAAACACCCCCGGGACCGGAAAAATAAGTTTTTAATCAAAATCGGCCAAAGAGTACTAGTACTTTACTGATGCACTTTTTCAGTTTTTTTCGATTTTCTCAAAATTCGCTCTAACGATTTTGATTAAAATTCCAAAAATCAATTATTTTTTAGATGCTCTTTAAAATGTATATTCTCATTTTGTAATTGAAATCTTCTGAAGACCACTTTACTCTTGTACTCCATAGAAAAGATAGGAGAAATGGTTGCCATGGTTACAAAATATAAATATTTTCCCATGTTTATAATTTTGACATCTGAATTCAAATATTCCCTACTGCCGGGAACTAAATACATGTCGACACAAAAATCTGGTGTGACAAGCACAGTACACAACTTTCGATTACCGAAGGTAAGAGAAAGTTGTGTGCTGTGCGCCAGTCACACCAGATTTTTTTAGTTCCAATCAACCCATTTCTCACTCTAATTCTTCCCCAGATCTCTTTCGTCTTCCAGCTAATATTTTTGTTCACCCAATAGTCCTCCAAACAGAATGATTTTTTGTAGGACGCTGAATATGAAGAATTATCAATCCTTTTCTAGTTTTCTTGGATTTCTTGGTCTAGGAATTTTCTTAGGCCTTCGATCATTCTCTCTCTCAAAAAAGCTGTTTCCCTGCCATCTACTAGACCCAAAACTACATCGTTGTTTCCAGATCTACGCCAAATATTCCTAATTTCTCTAGCCCATGCAGTTGGGTCGTTGTTCTTCAGTCCTCTTATTATCTCTTTCAGACACACCTTTGGCCATCTCTCATCTTCTAGGTCAACTATTCTTAAGAGATATTCACCAGCTTTCGCTATTGTAATAAATAGACCTTTTAAGAAATAAGGCTTTATTTGGCAAAATTCTACATGCAAATATAAATATGTAAACATAAATAATAATAACATAGGTGATGAAGAGAAACTTTATATGTATTATGAAGGGAAACTTTTTATATCTCATTCTCCCCCACTAAAATTGTGCGTAATCTTTAAAAAATCCTGGTGGTTTCTTCAGTCTTGTGGGTCTAGATGTCGGAGCGGAATCAGTTCGCGAAATCGAAGACGGATCAGTTCGTGAAATCGGAGACGATTCAGTTAGAGTATCTGTTTTCGTATCTCTTTCTTGTTCATGTTCATTTCGCGGAATCGAAAACGAATCAGTTTCCGTATCTTTCTTGTTCATATTCATCTTCTTCTTCATATTCATTACCAATAGGGGCTAAATGCTTTAAAGATACATTTCCATAAATAATAATAATAATAACATAGGTGATGAAGAGAAACTTTATATGTATTATGAAGGGAAACTTTTTATATCTCAGCTATATTCCTACCCCACATGCTACATTTACCGACCTCCGTTTTCCAAATATAGTCTTGAGTATTTTTTTCTAAGCCCATCTAGCATGAACCCTCTCTTGGTCTTTATATTCTCTCCAGCCCTATGCTTTCCACCCCGTAATTAATTACTGGTTCAATTAATGTTCTATAAAGTGTTTTTTTCTTAAATGAGTTGCATTGTTTAAATATAGAGTAGAGTTCGTTAATTGTTCCTGTTGTAAAAGCAGTATTATTAAACGTAGTAGGTTTATTATTAAAAGTAGCTACTATTATCACTTCACTAACAATGAGCAAGGGATTAAAAAAGATGATGGAGACTTAGATGTCTTCCGGTTTCGCTGCATCCGCAGAAGGTGAACAACAATGAGCTGATCCAGCAATAAATGTATAAATGCACCATCCAAGTATAACAGAGGTCAAGCAAAAACAAAAATCTCGCACGTATTCCACTTTAACCTTTCTTTCTCGAGCTCCCAGGCGTCTCTGACTCTCACTGGCTTCCTTCTCCTCTCCCCCCCTTCCATCCCCACTCTTCTCTTTGAATTAAATTATATTATATTCCACTTTAATAAATTTTCTATAAATTAAAAAATGCTTTATATATTCTAAAATTTGAAGGAGGTATATAGCTGAGCGTTGATAATCAAATAGGAAGAATAAAATGAGCAAGCAGCTAATTATATTTCAATTTATTAAGAAACCAGGGCCGACGTTTCGGTCACATATGGGACCATCCTCAGGGCTACAAATGAAGAAAAGAACATTTAACAGATATAAATAAGAAATTATATATAATATTTAAGATATTATATACATCGCGTAGGTAAGCCGCGAAACCTTATATCTTTTTTCGGGTACATGAAGTAATATCTAATTGTATAAATTTAACAGATAGATACAATCAAGTCCTGAGCCCTAGCCCTGAGGATGGTCCCATATGTGACCGAAACGTCGGCCCTGGTTTCTTAATAAATTGAAATATAATTAGCTGCTTGCTCATTTTATTCTTCCTGATTTGATATTCTAAAATATTGACTCTCAATTCAATCCATTTAAACACGTAAAAAAAAAAAAAAAATGGTTATTAAATTTATTTGGCCAATACATTTGTGTTGGACCATATTACACACTTTTTTTTATTCAAAACGTGTATATCCGTCAAAATCTCGACATCGAATTTTCTCTCTCGATATATTAACATATATATAGGTAAGAGAAAGTAAAAATAACAGCAATCATTCAATTAATAAAAAAAAAAAACGTCATTTCATCCTTTCTACTGGTTTTTGTTAATGAATGAAATGAAATTTATTAGAAAATAAAAAAATATTATAAAAGAACAGAATTATGGGATTTTTCTTTTTTTTTTTTATTGTAATCATTTTGATGATGAAAAAATTTATTATTTATAACTTTTATCTTTTAAATTAGATCTTTGAACTCACCCGCTGAGTTGACTCTTTTCATTCATTTTTAAGATTATAATAATATCTCTTTCTCTCTTCTGTCATCTTTTTTTTTTTTAAAGAGGGGTGAGTTCTTAATCAGCATCTCCTCTTTACTTTCTATTCTTTTGACATTTTAGAAGATTTAATAAAATTGGATTAAATTAGACGAGTGTTTCTAGTCTCTTCTAATCCTGCACACTTGTTTTCCAAAAAATTTTAATTTTCTTGTCTGAACATGATATTGTAACATATTTTTATAAAGTTCTGATGCTTAAAAATTTCATTTTTATTCATATTTAATGTAAAAATTATTTATTTTCAAAATGATTAAAAATATCGAAATTATATCTACACCATCCAATTCAGAATATAAAATTACCTAGAAAATGAATGGTCACATGACCATGTTTGGAACTTGTTTTCCAAGACAAACTTCCCTTGTGTGGACATGTTTTTGAAACATTTTTATAAACTTCTGATGCTTAAAAATTTCATTTTTATTCATATTTAATGTAAAAATGATTTATTTTTAAAATGGTTAGAGATATCGAAATTAGATCTACACCATTCAATTCAGAATATTAAATTACCTAGAAAATGAATGGTCACATGACCATGTTTGGAATTGACAAAAACACATTATTTCAAAGATATATATGAATATAATTAGATAATATCAGACTACATTTATTCAGAGTAATATTTAACAAAATTAATTGTGAATAAAGGTGTCCGACGTATGCGTAGTGAAAAGCACATGCCTAGTAACGAAAAGCAAATCTTTAATGCCGCACCTGCGCCGATTGCCTGATCAGATTTAATGTAATTAAAATTTATACCAAATTATTTAAAGAAATTGGACGAGTTACGACGAATTATTCGCATTGTTGGTATTTATTAGTATTTTTTTGTTTCTCTATTAACAAAATTATAAAACTAAAATAAAATAAAAACTTTTCTTTTAAATTTATTATCAACCCTATTCAGTTCACGTATTATTATTGATTCCCATTTTTTTTTTTTTTTTTTTTTTTGTCCATTGAATTTATGAACTACTTGTTTGATTTCTTGGGAAAACCTTTTCAAAAAGAACGAGAGATAATTAAATAAATTAAAGAATTAAAAAAAAAGAATGGAGAAAGAAAAAGAAAAAAAATTTGAAGGCAATCAAATTATTCAAAGAATATTAAACCGATTTCATGCTTGAATAAATTCTCTTTGAATCTGTTAAGAATATTTCAATATAATAATACTTAAATGAACGTCCAATTATTTAATTATTACTTTTAAAAAAGAAAAGAGAGTTTAAGGGAAATTAATTTTTTCTTTGTAATTACGTAGTGCAGAATAATTATCTCACAGGTGAGATCTGGAGATCTTCCAAGAGTAACGATCTATTTTGAAGCGTATAACGTATAGCGTATAAAACCCTACTTTGTGATCTATTGACGTTCCTAGACCCAGGAATTCAGTCTTGATTCCCTCTTTCTTTCTTCTATCAGTCTTCCAATTATATTCCTACACTACTCTGATGTCAGGCAACTACAAAATTCTTTCTGAACTAATTCTTATCCCACCATATTTGATGCTCTGACTAATCCCTCCATAAACGTCAGAGAGACACCGTCCCAACATCTCTATGTCATTTAGAACTAGTCTTCCCTTTATTCTCATGAACTTCTGGAATTCCGCCAGAGTAGGAATTAGGCAGTCTAGATAATAGAAGAATTATTTCAGTATGAAATTTAATCTTGGGCGTGATTAATCGGGTGATCTCTGAACCTATAAATGAAACTTATTTCTTGTTCAAATTCCAGTTGCAACAAAATTACCAAAATCTTTTGTTAAGATTGGATTTGATTGGATATGGACAGATATGTTTTGGAAAAACAACTATTAGCTCTGATGCAGTTGCAGAAAGATTGTTCCAGTTGTTGGAGTTCATGGGAACAAGAGAAGGGAATAGAATAGAATAGAATGAAGTTTTATTCAAGCCAGGGCTAAGAAGCCCCAATAGCTCACATATTTTTATAATACAATATATAATAGTAATTGACTCTCTATTTATAAATTGAATACTCTTATATAATATTATTGAATAAAATCTATATCCACTCATCCACCCAATCTCAAACTGGCGGTGCGGTAATTTCATAGCGCAATCTCCCATGAATGAGAGCACGATGAGGACTTATTGCTCCTCCAATAACCTGTGAACAAATATTTTAAAGGTGGTGGGGCAGCTTTGATCTGGTTTGGCAGTGCGTTCCCAATCCCTCTCACAGCAGAGGCACAGAATGACCCCGCGTACAAGAAAGAGAGAGAAAAAAAAAATACCACCTCTGAGGAGGCACCCTCAAGTCAAATGGTCTAATCCTGGATGTCATACCTATTATATGTACTTATAGGTTCAGGGATCATAGTTCTACTAGCTTATCGACATAGGGATCTCTTTAAAAGGAAAAAAAAAAAAAATTTTTAAATTATTAGGATAAAAAAAAAAATATAGAGAGGAGAAGATTGTTAGTGGGAGAGAAAAAAAAAGGGAAATATTTATATAAAAAACTCTTTGATGACGTTTTTGAAGGAATTTGGTAGAGTCACTATATGAAAGAGTTCTATATGGAAACTTAATATCTTTAATCATGGGTTGTGATTAATCGGGTGATCTAATTCTGACTCAAGTTCCGCTTCAAACAATTTATCCAAGATTGCCAAGATTAGAAAAAGTGGGTGAGAATCTCACCAGTAATCAGTGGTACTTCAAAAGGGCCTTGAACTTGATGGAGTGTAGAAGTGTATTCACTCACTTGAAGAGACCACATTCCGAGTTTCACAACTCTATTTTACACTTCCTGGTTATCTGTGATCACTTATCTTCTGAACTTACAGTATTACCAAATAATGCTCTTTCCTTTTCGATTCAAACTAAATTTATTTTTCTGATTTATTACTTTAAAATGGATCAACATATTTTTTTTGAAAAACCTATACGTTTGAATATTATTTAAAAAACAGATCTCTAATAATCATATCAAAAATTTTAACTAACAAACTTTATAAATATATTGTTTGTTAGAACAAAAAAAATGCTTTATTTTAATTAATTGAAAAAATAAAAAAAATTGATGCCAACTTTTCAATAAATTATAAAATTGTGTTTGTCTTTAATTGACTAAATAACAGGGTAGCAGAATGGTTGAAATTGGTGTCAATGTCAATACTGATAATCTCAAAGGTTGGAGAGTGTTCAATGAAAACCTAATTAAACCCTTGCGTCCACCTATCGAAGTTATAAATATATGGTAAACATCAATATGTAGACCTCAATGATATCATCTTTCCTATTCTTGTATTCAATATTCTGATTAAAACAAAAATTGGTACATTAAAATTATTTCTCGTTAATCCAAACATAGTCATGTGACCATTCATTTTCTAGGTAATTTAACATTGGGAATCGAATGGAATAGATATTATTTCGATATCTCTAGCCATTTTGAAATTAAATATATTATACTGTACTTTTTTTTCCTATCTCTTTTTCCTAAGAAACTTGGGAATAAAAAAAATTTTTGTATCGATTGGATAAGTCGTTATTTGTGCCGCTAGACTGACTGTTTCTCTCTTTCTACACAGAGACATATAAAATTGAAACCTGCTCAAAAAAGGAAAAACATTTTAAGGATTAAGTTTTTAAAGAGATTTGATGTCAATTAGGGACAGTTAAAAAAGAAGGAAAAATGAAGGAAGAAGGAAAAGATGTCACAAACTTTTTTTTCTCTTCTTCTTCTTCCTCAAACCAGGCAAAAAACATTCAAAGAACAAAAAAAAAAAAAAAAAAAAAACAAAATCTAACAAACAGAATTCATTTAAAAAGAAAAAACCCTGTTGGCAAATTTATTATTATTACGAATGAATGAATTTTGGTTTAAAGTTCATGGTATTGTAGGTTGTAGACGTTAATACAAGTAATCTTTCAGAGCTGGTCATTGTCAAATATCGGGAGTAATATCTAATTAAGGATTAAGTTTGTTGGTGGTAGGATCGGTTTGAACCCAAAATCTCCTATATTGAAATACAATGAGATCAAAGTTTATGATAAAGTTAATCTACAAACACCCATATTCCTCAGATGATTATAATGTAATCAATTACTTTATCTGTTTGTAATTTTGGATTTATTATTGGTGTAATTGATTTGTGAAAGCAACAGGTTGCATACAACTAGTTGAATTTTTGTTGTTACTCACTTGTTATAGAGAATAATATCAGGCCGCCAGACATTCTGATACGGTACTCGTATTACTCGGATGCCAGCAAATTCTGATGCATTCATTTCAGATGATGATCCGTCAAATTTGTGTCAGCCAACAATTTGTTGTGAGAATTTGATTTTTTCTCATCCTGAAAATAAAATAAAAGATTAAAAAATTGATAAGGACAAGATTCTGCCAAACAAAATATCTTCCAAATTTTGGAATTTTGTAAAGTCTGGGAATTTATCAAGAAATTAAATTAAGGTTGTCTTATATTTTTGTTTGAAAAGTGAGCAAATTTTGTTTGGAAAATGTTTGCTCTAAAGCTCTCCATTTTTGAATATAATG
>JAKCPI010025670.1:0-25569 GCA_023213315.1 Euborellia annulipes | reverse complement strand
CTAAAAATCTTGTTTCGGTCGGACCCTAATAATTAGTAGCTAATTACTTAGGCAAAAATTTTTTTACCAGAATAATTGAAAATACTGTATATTAAAACAGGGATGAGTTTCTATCTTTATTCCGATTGGGACTGTCAACCTTTCCCACATAACAGGATTATAGCTGATGACAAATATCAAGAATAATAATGTGAAAACTATCCCGTAATTACAATATCAAGTATCGTAAAGAGTACATATGCCGAAAAGGCTAAAAAATTTGTTTGGAATAATATTGACTAAATCTAAAGGTTTAATTTTTTCAAGATGCTTGGAATATATTCGTAAATCATTAATTAGAGGGGGGTTAAAGATTCTCGCCCAAGGTCTTCAATTGAAGGTGCGGATTTCAACGCGTCTGACATGTGAAGAATAAATTGGCGATTAAGGCAACCCGCTTGTCAGACAAGCACCTTTGGTTGCGTTTACTCAATTTGCAGGCGATCATTGAAAAATGTTATAAGGTAAAAGTTTAGTATGGGTTTATACAATTATTTTGACTTTGTTAGCCCTTTTGAGTATATATTAATGAATTTTTAAAACTTTTTTGAGAATAATATTCTTAATAAAATTTAAGAATTGATTTTTAATTTTAAATATAAATGGATTCCTCCGCTATTAACAGTATTAATTATTTTATTATTAATTATTATTAATTAATTATTAATTATTATTTACAGCAATAATGGCCTCGAGTTCAAAGATTCATTTTCTGTTCTGGGAGTGACAGTTACATCTGATCTCTCCTGGAGCAACCACATCTCTTCTGTGGTTAAATCTACCGCAAAATTGGGTTTCACTATTCAAAACGAAGCGTTACTTTTTCCTCCCAACAACTCCTAATCCTCTATAAAGCCCAAATTCGGCCGTGTCTTGAATATTGGTCCCACCTTTGGCGAGGGGCGTCGAAAGACGCTCTCTCCTCCTTGGACACCATGCAGAGGCGTGCAATTAGACTGATAAGGTGATTCTACCCTTACTGCATCCCTACAGTCACTAGATCATAGAAGAAGAGTATCTTCACTATCTCTCTTCTACAGGTATTACCATGGTCAATGCTCTGCCCAATTAAAATCAATTATCCCACCCAATGCAACATATTCACGGAACACAAGAGAGGCATCTTCCCAGCATCCCTATGCTGTTCAGATCACGACTAACAGAACAAATCAATTTCATTCTTCCTTTGTCCCCATGACCTCCCGTGATTGGAACAAGCTCCCTGCGTCTATCTTTCCCAAAACCTACAATCTTCAGACTTTCAAGTCTAACCTCAACAGGCATCTTCTCAGTTCCCGCAGTTGAGTTTCCCCTTTATGCTTCTCCTTTTGTTTTTATTTTCTTCCTGGCTGCATGTGACTATTGGTCATTATAGGTCTTCGGACCTTATGCACCCATTCAAAAAAAAAAAAAAAAAAAAAATTAAATAAATAAATATATATTTATAAGATCCGCATGGCCACCGCAGTCAGAAAGGAAAGCAAGACTACTCTATTTGTAAACAGAAGATCAGGTTCCTATCGCTTTGTAAATTTCGCGATGCAATAAATTAAATGAGAGCAGATTGACAATTGTTTGCTAATAGGTATTAATGAATGTTAAAAATCATGCAAACATAATTGTAAATTTCGTTTAGAATTATTTGATATGAATGATTATGACATAGTAAAAAATGAATCTAATTCCCTTTATAATTATTAACATAAACTGTTAAAAATGCAAAAAAGCCAAGGATTAGAGATTACTAATTATTGAAAAATTGTTGATAATTTGCTTCCTAAGACGTACCCAAACAGAAAAAAATGACTTGCAATCTAACCAAACAAAAGGATTTTTATTCTTTGTCGATTCTTCAGATAGACGAAAAGAAAGACAATACCCAAATAAATTTAAAATTCCAACGTGGAAACAAGGAAAATACCATAAATTTCGAAAAGATACAATTTTCCGACCCCTCTCCCCTCCTCATAAACACACAGACACCTCTCTTTCTAATACTTGTATTTTAATGAATCGGAATCAATGAGATTTTACTAGTAGGCCTAGTTCCAATAAAATTTTGGGATCTCTTCTGTCTTAACTTAGAATCACTCGATATATTAAATAATTTGAAGAAATTAAAATGGTTATATAAATATATTTACGAAGTGTGTGAGTGTTTTTTATTGGCGAGGCCAAACGCCTCCGGGAACCGAACCCAGGATCCCCAGCCTATCCTGGGCATCGGTGTGCTTGCTGTCCATTGCACCAGGCCACCGCACCCTTAAGGTGCGATCACACCGGAACCTGACTTGACTTGAGTTGAGTCCGGTGGCGGACCCAACCTATGTATTTCTATGGAGGTGCACACACTGCTGCCGAAACGGAGTTGAGCGGAGCTACGTCACGATACGGACTCTGGTGGCTAACCAATTTTGTTGGATCGGGACCTGACTCCGGCTGGCTGGGAAGCCAACATGGCCGAACTTTTTCAATCAGCTGTTTGATCGGTTCCTTAATAAAGACATTTTTGGCAATATAGGGCTTTATTTAAGTAATAATAATACAAATAAATAATAATTTTGAGATAACTTCTATTTTTTATTAAAAATTGCAGGAAAATATGTTAAGTCAAAACAAATAGATTACACATACTTATATACCAAATATCAGAGAAGTAAGATTACGTCACTCCAGTCAAGTTTTAGTGTGTGACCCCCCCCTCCAATTCGGATTCGGTTAGAACTCCAGTCAGTAAACACAAGTCAGGTCCCGGTGTGATCGCACCTTAAACCTACACCAATTAAAGTCACTTTCCCTTATAAACGAGTTAACATGCAAGTTACTAAAAAAGTGAGAAACATGAAAGAAAAATTTCTCACTTGTCAATATAGTTATCGAAGCAAAAAATTTGAGTTATGATTTCAATTCAGAAATTTTTTCTTATCAAGTCTCCAAAGAAATTTTTAATATTTGATTTTATTATGAAGGGAATTTAAGAGAAATTTGTTGCGACAAAAATTTATTTCATTCGAATTGGCTACCAATCAATCCGGGTGTAAATGATCTAAATGCCGCAAAGTCCTTAAATAAAATAAAAAATAAATAAAAATTTATTGTAAAAAAAAAAAACTAAGGTTAAATTAACTTAAACTGAGTTCAAAAATTTAAGGTGCGCATCTCGGCGTGCTAATTTTGGGAGTTTCCAGCGGCCACAATTTCGAAGCTATCGACCTCAAATTTTTTTTAAATTAAAGCTATTTAAAATATCTACAACTTATAGAAGCCCTTTTTTTTGATTTTCGAATTTTTTTTTTAATTAATCGCATTAAATAAAAAAATTCGCTCTATAACTTATAGATAATTAAATTAGTAATCATTGTGTTAAAAAATAATTAATTTTCTACCCTTAATTAATTAGCTGGAATCTTTAAAATGAAATGGAATAAATCCCTTGTATTCCTATGGGAAAAACTAACGCCATATCTTGCCGCCTAGAGTAACTCGGTAGTCAATCGTGTCCTAACAGTTTTTCGAGACGCGCACCATAAAGTCTTTTTGGTAGCATGTATAAAATTTCAACTTGAATATCCAAATAAGTTGATAGAAATATTGTTAACGACGAAAAGACGTTCTTTTTAATATAAACAGAAAAATTGAGTTTTTTTAAATAGCTACTAATCTTATTTTTGTTAAGGTAATTTCCTTAATGTTAATCTATATTAAATGAGAAAAGAAATAGTGTTTTCAAGATGTCTTTCAAAACCGAGATAATAGAAGAGAATTGAATAAAAAAAAATAATAATAGGTCTATCAGTATTTTATGCTTTTCATAAAACCTTTTGAGACGAAATTTCAATTATTAAGAATTTAAAATACAAAGAGAATTAGAAATAGGAAATCTTAGTGGAAATAATTAAAAAACTAACTATATAATAAATTGGAGATAAAATATAGAGAGTGAATTTTTGCCAAGCATTTCCTTAGTAAGGGCCATTATTCTGTTGAAATCTAAATTGCTCTTCACAAGGATAGATAACAGAGCAAATTATTATATTAACGGTTTAATAAGACATCTCCTAAAGAAAATATGTCAAAGTTGGGCAAGGGGAACAAATTATCTTATCCTTTTAAATTAACTATAGAGAGATTGTTTAAAATTTCTCAGAATAGGGTCTCAGCTCTGAACAAAGCCTCTGATAAATAGTTAATAATTTAGGCTAATAGGTTTAGAATGTTCAAATATAAATGTTTGTATAAAAAAATTTATCAAGAAATTTGTTGCTTGAGAAAAGTGTCTATTTGGCATTAATTAGTATTTTGTTGATGAAGCAAGTTGATAATGTCAACATTATAATAGCGTGAATTCAACGCAATCCTTATTTAATATTTATATATGATAGAATATTTTTGTTTCTAGGAAAAGGATTTCTTTAACATGCTTTATCAACGTCTTGTTGTGGATTTTTACTTTCTCTTACCTATGTATATATGAGGGATAAAGTATTGGTTTCATGTCAAAAATTCGATGTCGATATTTCAAATACCCTATTAAAAGAAAATAATTTTTTGAATAAAAATGCTGAATATTATTAGAATCGGTACCACTATTAAACACCAAGTGGCAGACTTGAACTTCAAGTTTAGATCCCCAAATCACATATGAATCATAAATAAACATCTTTTTGAATTGAAGAGACAACCATTAAAACAACAAAGCGTTTTGGTTGCCTAAACTCTAGGCTCAAAACTCAAGGCGATTAACACAAATACCGAATGTACACGTTTCTAATAAAAGTGTATTTTAAAAATTATTTATTTTTCCCTTAGTTTTTTTCCAGTTTTATTTAATTCATAAAATATAATATATTCATTTCGATCAATTTATTATAATGATTGGAGAATATTTTGAATATAGCTATTTAATGATCCGAAAAAATTCAATAGAACTCCACCTTTTGTAAATAAATAATAGAAATAAAATTATTTCTTATGGTTTTGTCAATAAAACAACATTATTAGAATGAATCATCTGTGACAAGCATGGAATAATAAATATTTTTTTGATTAATCCAAATGTAAGCTTCTATATAAAAAGTTTTTAATGAGTTTTTATAATTTATTATTTAATATATTATGATAATAACAAAAACAAAGTTCATAAAATTGACAATTGAAAAATATTTAAAATTGAGGCAAGGGATAAGTGTCTAATGTCAAGTAAAACAAGTAAAATAAAGTTTAAAATAAAATAATAATAAATTTGAAAATTCTAAAAAATTATTGAAAATTACAATGATTGATAATGGATCAAACTATAGCGATTTGTTCACGCTAAAAACTTATTTAACATAAAAAACAATTTAAATAAATATCAATAGATAAATATAATGGCAAAATATTAGATAATTTCACGTTTTTTGCCTGTAAGTCTTATATTTGATTCGAAAGATAAAAGTATTAAATATATTTTTAAAAGTGGTAAGCCTAAATAGGCCTTATAGCTAATAATTTACTTATCAATCTCCTGTATAGAAGGTCGATATTCTAACTCACATCATTTAGTCAATGATGCCTAAGATAAAAAGAAAAAATTAGATAACTTTATTTTGTTTTTCATATTTAAAAAAATATTTTATGAATTGATGTAAGCCCCAATGGTTGTTGGGCTAAATGGGTAAAATAAAAATAAAAATTTAAATTTCGGTGCCCTGGCCCTAGTAAAGATTTCGGTTCTTGTGCTAAGGCATATAGTTTCTCAAATTTCGTTGGTTTCAAGCTATAGGTGAGATAGAAAAAGAAAAATTGAGGTGCCCAGAAAGCCTTTTAATTCCAATGCGAAGAATCCCCCCCCCTTGAGACAATTAACTCATGCTTCTAGTGATCTGGGCCACGAGGCCTAGGTTTGCATCTTGCCTTGGCACAAAATCCCCATCACCTCTCCTTCCTATGAGACGATTTAGGAACTTAGGCCTATTTGTGCGCACATTTCTTTTACTTTTAACATTCACATTCACACAATACGTATATTTAACACAACTTTTAAATAAAAATAGTCACAGTCGTATTTTATAATTGAGGCCAAACGTGAGATGCTGTGAGAATGTTTCAAAAAATATTTTTACCAAGAATTAGTTTTTTCCTACCTGAATACTTGGAAGAAATTCCAATAAACGAATCTTTTTTTTTCTCATGAATAAATAAAAATTTTCTTTATTTTCCCTATTATGTATTTATCCCTGAATTCAGAAATCACCTCACCCCTCTGAGCAAATGGACCAATCTATTTGCAAATTCTTTGCGACCCACACTCAAATACACTTGCACCTCTCAATCCACATGCGCATTCCTTTCGTTATAAGGAAATCTAATTTAGGTCACAACTCATGATCACTTTCTCTTCATAATATTATTATAATGTTTCTTTCTCACTTTTAACTATAAGTGACAGGATATAAATATTGATGCAAAAAAAACATTAATAAAAATTATGAATTATTAATTTTAATAAATAAAATAAAAATAAAATGTTTTTGATTATCATAATTTATAACTAGTAGAATAAAAATTATTATTTAGCTCTGAATTATTTATTATTCCTTTGCACTTTCGCTTGGAGATCTCCCTTAAAATCCTCCCGGATGCGTCATAAGGTATGATAGCAATTAAAAGACGATTATAAGTTGCCTTATATAATTCTATAATTACATCCTGTTTAAAGGCCTGTGGTTCATTGGCATTGTCAAAAAAATTTGCTAATGGACTTTTTAGAAAAAAATTATTCCGGTCAATTAACGCTGATATAAACAAAAGATGAATAATTGAATTGTAATAAACAAGTATTCATGGGAACTCGTATGGGTTTTTCTCAATGGATCAAATGGATCAAGCGTTCCAGCGAAAGATCGGGATTGGTATCCTCGAACAATCAGCGTGTGGAACGTTCCCCGGTAGTCATCGATATTTTATAATTGAAAATAAATAAAATAAAGTCATACCCCTAAAGGACCTCAGTAGCCGAGAAGGGTTTAAAAGAAAAAAAAAACAGGGCCCTTGAAATATGCTTAAGGGTTCTGAAAGTAAAAAAAAGACCCCAAATTTATTCATATAAGGGAGTAATGCATGAAGAGTCAAAAAACAAAGATAATCGAGGCGTTTCGAGTCAATTTTATTGTCCCATCTTAAGTGTTTGATCTGTATTTAGATGTCTAGAAATAGTAAATCCCCTCCACCCTTCTAGATCAACGTCAATGTGTGACAATAACAAATAAAACACTTCCCCCTCTGATTTAGCAATTCTCTAACGTAAATAGATCAAAAAAAGAAAAAGTAGATTTGATATTATTATCACTTACAATAAATACGTCACAAGACTGACCTTAAATAACAATAACTTAAATTCTTTACGTTTACACTTTCTAACATTGTGCGGATACAAGGATATCAATTATCTAATTTGAAAGAAAAACAAATAAAAAAATCAACGAATTATAAAAATGACCTTTAAATATAATAAGTATTGAATTTGTTTTATTTTTAAACAAGGAATTAACATTAATTCAATAGCAAGTACAAATTTGTTTTTACTAACAGATAATAAAAGCTTTCAAGTTCTTCCTGACAAAAGGTATGTCTAATTATATAAAATTTTGTATAAAAAAGTTACGATCACTTAATCAACCTAGATAAAAAAAAAAAAATTATAGAATGAAATAAAGATAGCTTATAATAATTTTATCCAAATATCAATTTAAATAATACATATAATTAAAAATGGTTAATGTCAAAATTGAAAAAGAAAATAGACCGTATAATACAATAAATTAAAAATTCTCTTATTTATATAGGTCGATATTTAATTTCAATTAAGTTTCAATTCAAGAACAAAAACACCTATGATGAAATATATTCGTGGAAATTTTTATCCATTTAATTTCAACAAAGAAAACGCATTTTGTCATCACAAAATCATCACTTACTCATTTTAATATTTGATTCTAAATAGAGCTTTTATTTAAATTTTTACTGGAAAGATTTATTCAATTTATATTATTAAAAATCATGTATTACCCCCCCCCCTCGACAAAAATTAATCTTAAATCTTGGTTTCCCCTGTAATCTTATAAACTTCAGTTTTTTCAAATTAGAATACATTTTTTACTTTCTCTTACCCTATATATTTTAAATTTTTTTATGGCTTTAGAGATCCAATGAAGATTTAATTTGAAGGACGTTGCAAGCTAGGATACTAAATAAATATTTTATTCGCCGACGTTTCGGTCGCCAATTAAGACCTTCATTAGAGCAAATATTGATAAAGATCGTGTTTGGCGACCGAAATCAGGACAAATATTGATGAAGGTCGTATTTGGCGACCGAAACGTTGGCGAATAAAAAAAATTTAATAAAATTTTTATTTTGAAATAAACGACTAAAATAATATTCATATTTTGTTTCCAGTAATGATTATTAATTCCCTAGATCTTAATCATTGTCACAAGGGTTCTATAAGAGTGAAAAAACATTGTATTAAATTGAAAAAAAAATAGTCTAGTCCTCACGAAAATACAAAGTCAAAAAAACAAATAAAAGGTCAACATCTAATTACTTCTACTTCTAGTATCTTTCCATTATATTAACTGTGATAAGAGAGATTCCCAGACAATAATAAAATTATCTATTCCATAAACTATAACATTACTATTTTTTAATATAGTGTAATTTTATCAAAATTAATTTAAATAATTGTTTTAAGTTTTTTTCAGCATCTCTAGTCAATTCGACTCCGTTTAAATTAATTAAAAATAGAAAGAAAATATAATGTAAATAGCTTTGCTAACTTATAGATTATGAAGCAAAAGCTCCAAGAGATGGATTTATTTTTTGATTTATAAAATTTCTAAGCGATTAAATAAAAAAATCGTAATAAAATAAAAAAGAAATGAATTCTAAGTAATTACCTAAAGATGATAGATTACAGTTTAACGGAGAGAAAAAGTGTTAATTGTTAAGACAGAGAGGAGAGGTGGAAAGAGGAGGCAGGGAAAGAATCAAATTTTCAAGAGGGAAGGCAGTCTCGGTGGGGTCTTCCCCTTAATTGAACTGGAATGGATTATGTACACGTAATATTTCCCCTTTATAATTGCGTAATAGTATGTTCAAATCAAATCTGATAATATCAATCAATATATCTGTACAAACTCACTATCAATCTTTTACTTAGCTGGGATAAACATAAAAAGAGAATATTTATATAGGTCTATAGAATTTAAAAAATTTGATTTGTTTTGAAATACAGTATATTTGATTCCTAAAAAGACATGATACTAAATAGGTCGAGGGAATTTCAAATTCATTTATGTTTAAATGGATAAATTGCCGACGGGGCTTGGCTTAGAGGTTAGCGTGCTAACCTCGTATACCAAACTTTATCGCGGGTTCGAGGTTCCAGGTAGTCCGATGATTTTATTTAAGCCATTTGGATACCAAATGGCTTAAATAAGAATGCCTGGACCCTAATATAGAAAAATTCATAAATAACGGTTATCGTTTAAGAGTCTTATATGGCCTAAGACTGTGTGAATGTGTGTGTGAATGAGAAAAAAGTGTGAATGTTAAAAAAAAAAAAAAAAAAAAAAAAAATGGATAAATTGTCTATATCAGTGGTTCCCAACCTGCAAATTCGATCGCCCCCAAGGGGGCATTTGGGTTTTCAGGGGGGGCGATAAATAAGCGGGGGCGATTGAGGGCGATGAGTATTCAAAGGGAGAAAAATTATTAGGTTACTAAAATTTAAAAAATAAAAATCAAAGAGAAAAATCTCCTATTTACAGGATACAATCTAGAATTGAAACGTCTTTTTTAGCTCAAATCTTAAATTTCAATTTAAAAAAATCATTTTCTTGAATTTGTTTTCCTCAGGGCCCCGGGCCTTTAGCTCAAATCAAGTTTGATCTTTTCATGACTCAGGATAGCTAAAAACGTAGATTTCAGTGGGTAATTTTCAAAAAAATTTTCCATACCCCAGATTCCCCCAGATATTCTCTGTCCGGATTTGGCCTCGATAAATTAAAACTTTGTAACTCTTTGTTTAGGGAATTTTTGAAAAAATTTATATAGCTTTATTTAAATAAATATTGTAAGCTATGTATAACTATTTCAAAAGTTGTGTCAAAAACTGTGTAAAATATAGGGGAATGACTTCCCCGAGACTTTCTCGTATATTCTTTTGGAATTACGTCTGGGTGTGTGTGTAAACACGATTGCTTAAAAACCAAAGCAGCTAGATCGATGAAATTTGGTATATGCTCCTTACACTAAAATTGTAGATTTCTATCAACTTTTGGAGTAAATACGTCACTTGGAAGTAGTACTTTACTTAAAAAGTTTTTTCCAAAATTTTGAAATTTTCAATTTTTTGTTATATTATGATAAAATACTCTATTTTAAAAAGTTTTTTATTCTTTGACATTTTTTTGAAAACTGAATAGTTTTTGAAATAATCACAGAAGAAATAGAAAATATTTCGTTAATTTTGATAAAAAATCAAAACAAAATCATACAGGTGTCATTCAAAAGGTTAAATATAAGCAAATGAATTTATCAAAATTAACGAATATTTTCTATTTCTTCTGTGATTATTTCAAAAACTATTCAGTTTTCAAAAAAATGTCAAAAAGAATAAAAACTTTTAAAATAGAGTATTTTATCATAATATAACAAAAAAATTGAAAATTTCAAAATTTTGGAAAAAACTTTTTAAGTAAAGTACTACTTCCAAGTGACGTATTTACTCCAAAAGTTGATAGAAATCTACAATTTTAGTGTAAGGAGCATATACCAAATTTCATCGATCTAGCTGCTTTGGTTTTTAAGCAATCGTGTTCACACACACACACACACACACACACACACAGACATAATGCCAAAAATGGTTTTTTTTGGACTCAGGGAGAGTCTAAAACGTGGAGAAACATCAAAATCTCGAAGTCGAATTTTTTTACGATTACATAACTTTCTCTATACGAGAAAGTAAAGTGTTGGCATGAAGGCATACTAAAAAAAAACTTTAAGTTTTTTTTTTTTTTTTTTTTTTTTTTTGGAGGGGGGCCGTATTACTAAGTAGCCCCGGCCTGTCAAGTCTGTCTGCGGCCCTGTATATAGGCCTACGGTAATAAAATTGTTTAAAATAATAAAAGTGCTTTATTATTTACACTTTACTTCAAATTAAAATTAGGCATACAATGAAAATGTAAAGGAGGGCGATAGGTGTTAGTCAACCTCCAGAAAGGGGCCATGGGCCAAAAAAGGTTGGGAACCACTGCGATAGACTATTAACTCATCTTCAGGAGTACATGTGACTGACTTGTGAGTGAATAAAAGAATAGATGCTACCAAGCAGGCTTGGGTAGGAGTGGGGGGAGGAGTTGGGGAAATTTATTCATTAGACTTTGATAAAATTGGTAATAGAGATCCAATTTGGTATAAATGCAATGCTGTATATGAAAAAACAACGATAAAGATCAGAATTCGTCTTTTCATGTGTAGCCACATGTCACAGTCACAATTTTTTACATCAATTACTTTTATTTTTTCTACTTATCTAAATTATCTATTTCTTTTAGATTTTTTAAAAATATTTTCACATCATGTTTCTCTTTAGGCCTTTCTTTACCTCAACGGCGTGTTGTGAAATAAAGACAGAATTATATTGTAAATGAAAGAGTCAAACAAATGCTTGAAGATTTAAAGAATGACAAAAAAAGTAAAAATAGGTTTACTAAATAAAGCCTATTAAAAACAAGTAGAAAGGCAATGGATTGGGTATTTGGATTCAATCCATCTTGATAAACTTATTTAAAAACTAAGGTATATCAAATAATTAATATAAAAAAAAAAATTTATTAAACAATAATATTGACAAGAAAAATAATTTATTTGTCTATACAACTAGATTGAGAAGTGAAAAAAAAGATGAATTGCCAAAGAAAAAAAAATTTTAATCAAAATGAAAGATTTGAAATGTTTGTTTAAAAAAGAAAGAGGTGACGATGATTTATATTCTCGAGTTAGCTCTGGTATGTTGGATTAGTGTAGTGTCGATCTATATCGAAAAAAAAATTTAATCAAATTTGTTTTTGTTTTTTTCTTTCCCTTTTCAAAATTAATAATGTATTAAAGTAATTGAATATATTTAATTAAATATAAAACAAGTAACTTATGTAAAGCTATGATATAATAAAAATTTAAATATTATTTGTCCTAACATAAATATTCATTATTCCGCTTTAAGTGTTTTATAGAAATTGAACGTCGAGAAATTAAACGATAAATTTTGTAGAATAATGAGGCTGGGAGCTGGGAATGCCTACGCGCTCTTGAAGGATCCCTTTGCGACTCTTGCGGGCTCTATGAATTCGCAAATAGCTTAGCGCTTAACGTTTGCCGCTTAGCTCTTAGCGCTTTATATTAGCCAGGCCTCCTGTCTGCCTGGTTGCTTTCTTACTGCCCTTCCAACTTCCACCCTCAAGTGGAAAACCCAATGGCAAATTGAAATAAAAAAAATCCACTTTGATTAAATCTTAAAAGTGCTTTTCATTTCCATTTTCTTTTTCTTTGCACGAATATTCAAATGAATTTTGTATAGGCTCTAGAAAATTTAAAAATTGTAAATTATATTACCAAAAAAAAGCCCCTTTTCTTTTTATTAATATAATCAAAAATGAATCTATTTATAAGAGACAAACTGTTATAAAAAGTGTTTCATTTTTTTATTTAACTATTATAATAGAACATAGAAATAAATTTTCTCATCTTGAAATTTAAATTACATTCCTACCCAAGAGAGTAAAAAACTAAATAAAATACGAGAAGCAAAATATATCAAATTAGAGGGTGGTCTTTGATCTTTATTATAAAAGAGTATCTATTGCTATTTCAAACATTTCTTGGTCTTAAAAATTTCAGTTACAAAAAGGAGCAAAAATATTTAGGCCTAATACAATAGAAATAGAAATATTGTTCAATACACAGCTAAAATAATTTATATTTACTGCGAGAATATTTCCTCTAACGGATCTCGATAGTGTTCAATGGCAAAGGCTGGACAATCCATGGTTCGACTCCCGGGGACCGAAAACGTTTTTTTCTCACAAAACTTTTGTATTAAAAGTACTCGTATAACAATGATATTTGATTTTCGATTTGAGATAAAAAAATTAATATAGCTATAATATTAATAATAGTTTTATTTAATTATTATTAAATTTATGTACAGTAATTAAATTTAGAATTCTTAGTTAAACTGGAATAAAATATTTAAACATTGCTTTCCATATTTTGGTTTCCTATGAATTTTTTATTTATAATCAAACCCTTTCCTTTTGTGTAATAAGGAACTTTTATATCTCATTATTTGGGAATTAAACTTCAAAAATATTGTGATATTCAATTAACGAGTTTTCATTTATTATTATTATAATGCGACATAGTAATTATTTTTTTATTATATAACAAAGCAATTATTTTTAAGTCGATATTAATAAGAAGCTTTGATATATGTGATTCCTGTCATGTTTACATTCACAAAGAAAAAAAAACCCAATAGATCTTCATTTTGTTATTTCATAATATGAGAAAAGAAGAAATTGATGCCCACAAATTGATGAGCTATGGCAGTTCGGTTACAAAGCGAAAGGGAGACCCTCCCACCAACCAACCAACCAACCATCCTTTCGAGCCTTGTAGAAAGTGAAGGCGACAAAAAAAAGGGTGGAAGAGTGTTGAGAAGCGGACTTGACGTGAAATGGGGGTTGCAGATGCGTTTGAGGGAAAACGAGGATGAGAAAGAGAGAGGGAGAGAAAAAGCAAAAATGAAGCGACAAGGAACGTTATAAAATTGCAAAAAATTAAACTCTGCAGACAATTATTACAGGGAAATGGTTTTTAGCGGAACAAGGGAATGGTGTGTGTGTGTGTGTGTGTGTGTGAGAGGCGCGTGTCTGTGAGGGGGTGTCATCTTGTGACGAGGACAAAGCATCCCCCATTTCGACGATGACGACGTCGAAAGGAAGCCGAAGAGTAGAGCAACCAGGCACAGCTGCCTCCGGACAGATAACGCGAGTCTTTTTGATTAACCCGACCAGTGAACTTGAGACATCTTTAATTTCTATTAAGCGGGTCATTTCTAATGGATTTTTTAATTTCATACAGAATACAATTTCAAGTATCGCAGCTAATCGATTAGCGAATTTTATAAATTACAGGAAGCCAGGACAAAAACAAATTATGAGGATTATATAACTTTTAAGTTCCTGCTGATGTCTTCCGACAGGGTAGCCTATAAAGTGGGGAAGGGGGCACTTTAAATTACTAATAAAAAACAAAAATTAAAATTAATTAGAGTGAGGTGGATAGCTGAGTAGATCTTGTAGTAAGGAAGAAAAAAAAAGAGCGATTGTAGTTAAGTTTCATTAAATTTTTCGTATGGGCTTTTTACTTTCTCTTACCTATGTATATATGTAATATATATATAGAGAGAAAGTATTGGATTCATGTCAAAAATTCGATGTTGAGATTTTGATGGATCTTCACGTTTTGAGGTCCCCTGAATCCAAAAAAGTGGTTTTCGCGACATGGTCTGTCTGTGTGTGTGTGTGTGTGTGTGTTCAATTTTAAGCATGAAGGAATTGAGCTACGAGGTTGAAATTTTATATTTAAGTTAAACACCCCCCCGGGACCGGAAAAATAAGCTTTTAATCAAAATCGGCCAAAGAGTACTAGTACTTTACTGATGTACTTTTTCAGTTTTTTTCGATTTTCTCAAAATTCGCTCTAACGATTTTGATTAAAATTCAAAAATCAATTATTTTTTAGATGCTCTTTCAAATGTATATTCTCGTTTTGCCCTCAAAATTGTTTGAAGACCACTTTACTCTTGCACTCCATAGAAAAGATAGGAGAAATGGTTGCCATGGTAACAAAATATAAATATTTTCCCATACTTATAAATTTTACATCTGAATTCAAATATTCCCTACTGCCGGGAACTAAATACATGTCGACACAAAAAATCTAGTATGACAAGCACAGTACACAACTTTCGATTACCGAAGGTAAGAGAAAGTTGTGTGCTGTGCGACAGTCACACTAGATTTTACATCTTGAATTCAATTGTACCCTACTGTCGGAAACTAAATACATGTGGACACAAAAAATCTGGTGTGACAAGCACAGTACACAACTTTCGATTACCGAAGGTAAGAGAAAGTTGTGTGCTGTGCGCCAGTCACACCAGATTTTTCCACTCTAAATGAACTTATTAAAAAAATGAAATTTTTAAAGAGCTCTTTTAAAGTAAAAATGTCTTTCATATTTTGATGAAAAAATTTTAAATTTTGGTATGGGAAATAAAAATATTATAATTTACAATTTTTTTGTGGGTCCCTAATAATATACAGCCCCGGGGCCAGGTGAACCCTCTCAGCAGCCAAGTATTCCATTCTACATCAGAACATTCGGATTTTTAGAGTAATCGTTGATTAGTCAAGGAAAAATTTTATTTTTACAATAAATTTTTCAAAATAAATAAAAATCTACTAATCAAAAAATGGAAAGAAACAGCTTTATTGAATTTTCAAGAATAAATAAATAATTTAAAATTTTTTTGTCCTTTCTTGATGACTGGATATTATCTGAGGATGTGGTATATGGACAGCCATGGCGAAAAATAAAATAAAAAACATTTTGAGTGCAGATCGCACTCTTCATCAGGGCAAAAATTAATGTCAAATTGTCAGATTAGTTGACATGGCAGTGTAGCCACGTTTTTTACCAAATTATTTCCTCTTAAAAATTCTTTTTTCCTTTTTGGAGGTCGAATTTTTGTCTTGATAAAGTTGCGAAACGGCGACAAAATATAGACTTTATACAGACCATATACCACATACCCATAATATTTTTACTTTCTCGTATAGAGAAAGTTATGTAATCGTAAAAAAAATTCGACTTCGAGATTTTGATGTTTCTCCACGTTTTAGACCTCCCTGAGTCCAAAAATACCATTTTTGGCATTATGTCTGTGTGTGTGTGTGTGTGTGTGTGTAAACACGATTGCTTAAAAATCAAAGCAGCTAGATCGATGAAATTTGGTATATGCTCCTTACACTAAAATTGTAGATTTCTATCAACTTTTGGAGTAAATACGTCACTTGGAAGTAGTACTTTACTTGAAAAGTTTTTCAAAAATTTTGAAATTTTCAATTTTTTTGTTATATTATGATAAAATACTCTATTTTAAAAAGTTTTTATTCTTTGACATTTTTTCGAAAACTGGATAGTTTTTGAAATAATCACAGAAGAAATAGAAAATTTTCGTTAATTTTGATAAAAAATCAAAACAAAATCATACAGGTGTCATTAAAAAAAGGGCAAATATAAACAAATGAATTTGTGAAACAAATGAATTTGTTTATATTTACCCATTTTTTTAATGACACCTGTATGATTTTGTTTTGATTTTTTATCAAAATTAACGAAAATTTTCTATTTCTTCTGTGATTATTTCAAAAAATTATCCAGTTTTCGAAAAAATGTCAAAGAATAAAAACTTTTTAAAATAGAGTATTTTATCATAATATAACAAAAAAAATTGAAAATTTCAAAATTTTTGAAAAAACTTTTTAAGTAAAGTACTACTTTCAAGTGACGTATTTACTCCAAAAGTTGATAGAAATCTACAATTTTAGTGTAAGGAGCATATACCAAATTTCATCGATCTAGCTGCTTTGGTTTTTAAGCAATCGTGTTTACACACACCCAGACGTAATTCCAAAAGAATATACGAGAAAGTCTCGGGGAAGTCAATCCCCATATTTTTTTATTTGATTTAAGGCCTTTGTTGACATCGAGGGCTATTTAGTTGGAGTGGTAGTCAATCTTTGACCTTTGGGGGCAGAAGCTAATGCTTTAGCCCTGAGCCACAGGTCAAGGGTTAATAGTTTTTATTCTTTAAAATAGAATATAGAACAATAGGCAATTTTAAAAAAAATTCTCTCTTTTCTTAATATTTTTCATTTTTTAATATTTCGATAGTTCTGAAAATGAAAAAGAAGAAAATAAATAAGTGCTGATACAAAAATAGTAAGGCCCCACACGTAAGCCTCTTAATTTATAACTAATTATTGTTTACAATGAGTAATGAATTAAGTCAACTAGTCATAATAAAAATCTATAGATGAAATATCGGAAAGCAAGAAAGGGACAACGCCTTTTAAGACAAAGGTCAATCAACTTTTTTTATTTAATCGATCTAGTATTTTATCGATAAAGAAAATAATACTTAAATAGAGTTGGGAAGAATAAAACCAGCGTTGTCGAACACCTTTACACTTTTATTCAGGCATTTAGTAATTTTTTCAATGTTAATTGCTAAGCCCAAGTGAAACCAATTAATTACACACTCCTTGACTTATATCAAATGAATAATATTAAAATATTTATTTCCTGACATGAAAGTATTTTATGCCCTCCATTCCGTCATCAAGTAATCTAGAATAAGATCTTAAGAGTAAGATTTAAAGTCAACTAAATATAGAATATTCTATTAAAGAAACTAGGCAGGGGCGTATATAGAAATTTTTTTCGGGGGGGCCGAACTCAAAAATTTTTCTGAGGAAAATTTTTTTTTTTAAGAAACTATACTTTTTTTCACAGGAAATTTTTTGAGGAACATTTTTTCTATTGCGGAACCAAAGTTGTCCATCCTGCGGAAAAATTTGTTGCGCTCATGTCTGTATATCCCTATATATGTATATGTTTTTGGGAAATTTCGGGGGGGCCCGGGCCCCCTCGGCCCCCCTTAAATACGCCCCTGAAACTAGGTTTACAATCAACATGATTTGTGATTTCATTAGTAATACTAGGAAATAAATATCTTTTAAAAAATATTCAATTTATATTTGATTATTTAAAATTATTTTATTGTATTTATTTCAAATAATCACTTAGGCGTTTTTGAAAATCTCAAAAAAAAAAACGTTTCTTTTTTTATGAGATTAGTGGAGATAAGTCTTAAAATTGACAAAAGTCGAAAGACTTTTTTCCGCTCTCTATTTATAAGTTCCTTTAATTATTTGGTAAGAAACTATTCAAAAAGATTAAATAAATACATTTTATGATTTTATGCTGACAGAAATTTTTCGACTGTCAGGTGTAAATATTTAAAGAACTATAGAAAGGTTATAAAAAATTAGTTTATAGGTACATGTTGAAACCACTCGGGTGATAATAGAAATATTATATTTAATTTTATAAACAAAATCTTCAAAGGAATTTGAAATTAATAAATATTAATAAATTTTGCCGAGTTGCTTTCCAAGGCCATCCGAGAAGAAAAATAAATAAATAAATTTATTACGACCCGCTCAGAGGCACCAGTCCTCGGTGGCTAGGTCCAACAAACAATACAAATTTAGATACAATAACAAATATAACAAAACAAAGCAAAAGGAAAAAAAAATAGAAATGTATGCCCATTAAAATAAATTTCATAAAAATTTTTCACAAATTTGAATTAATAAAGAAAATTCTGTATGGTTAAGATTATATTATAACACTAATCTTTTAGTTTTTTTGTTCAAAGATGCAAATAATTAAATGACTAGATATGTCACTTGATTAGAATGGATTTTTTTTTCTCAAATAGGACCCCCGAAAAATGAAGAGATATATGGGAATAGACTTTGGGAAAAATAGAAAATAAGAGTAATATAACATTTAAAAGAAGCCTCTTAAATATAGCCTCCCAGATAGCACAGTACGTCTTATGTACGTACATAAGACGTACTGTGCTATCTGGGCTATAAAAATTGTTTGAATCACTTTTTTCGGAGTTTTATTCTATCTTTTTATCTAAATCTATATAAATGATAAAAATGAAATAGGAAAAATGTATAGAATATATATTTGTATGAATTTACCATCTAATGCAATAGTATAGAGAATAAAGCCCGGTAGCTAGGCAGCCCAAATGGCACACTCTCACTGAACTTTTTTTCTGATTAAAAACATTGAGATCATTTTTATTTCGATATATCAAAAATGTATATTAAAAAGATAAATTTTTAAGATTTTCTTTATTGTACGCCTATTGTCTGCTTTGAAAAAGGTATTTCTCACACAGACAAGCTGCCATTTGGGCTGCCTAACTACCGGGCTTGAGTCTCAATAGTATTGCAATAGTTAGTATGTATGTATTCCACACAAATTTTTAAATCTATTTCAAATTAAATACACATAGTATTTGAAATAGAGTGTAAAATTATTTGAATCTTTTAAATGTTTAAGGGAAATTAATTATAATGAAATTTCTTCAATACATGATATAATTTTAAACAAGAGGATTAGAAAAAGAAAGAGAGGGGAGGGCCTTGATCAATGTCTCAGAGATAGAGCATTAGCGTCTGGTGTCAAAGATCGCAAAGATCGAGGGTTCGCATCCCGTCCCAGGCGAAAAAATCTATTTCAATTGAATTGGATACCAATCAATTTAAATGGAAACGGGGTCTAAATGGCCTCAGATACCGAAATAGACCTTATACAAATTAAAAAAATCTGGTGTGACTGGCGCACAGCACACAACTTTCTCTTACCCTTCGGTAAGAGAAAGTTGTGCACTGTGCTGGTCACACCAGATTTTTTGTGTCGAGATATATTTATTTAGTTTCCGATAGCATCTTAGTTTCAAACTTGCATTTTAAATGTTGACTGCTTCAAATAAACTATGGTTATTTTTAAAAATTTTAATCTCATATTTGGACATTTTATACACAATATAGAATCGTAAATAAATACAAAATTTCATAAGAATTGGAAAAAAAAATTTTAAATGCCTAAAAAGTTCTAAAGGGGACCCCCTTTTGAATCGAAATTAACATACAAATCCCTATAGGAAATTAACATTGTTCCTATGCGAAGATAAGGTGGAAAGGGAATTTAAAAAGAGTAGAGAGAGACGATAATGTTTGCAAGTGAGAGAGAGACATATATGTTTTCTTTGAAACAATTAAAGACACAAATAAAATAAAAATAAATGGGAATTTAAATAATAATTGATTTTTTTTTTTTTTTTTTTTTTTTTTTTTTTTTAAATAAAAAAAACATTCACACTTTTTCTCATTCACACTCACACTCACACACACATTCACACAGTCTTTTCGGCAACTCAGGCCATTTAAGACTTTAAACGATATCCGTTATTGATTAATTTATATATATATGGGGTCCAGGCATTCTTATTTAAGCCATTTGGTATCCAAATGGCTTAAATAAAATCATCGGACTGCCTGGGGTCCGAACCCGCGACGTTTGGTATATGAGGTTAGCACGCTAACCTCTACGCCATGCCCCGAGGGCAATTGATTTTTAATCTAATAAAAAGAAAAAGATTTAAATTCCGTTACCATGGCAACCATTTCTATCTTTCCTATGAAGAACAAGAGTAAAGTGGTCTTCAGAAGATTTCAACGGCAAAATGAGAATATACATTTTAAAGAGCATCTAAAAAATAGTTCATTTATGAATTTTAAAAAAAATCCTTGGAGGGAATTTTGAGAAAATCGAAAAAAACTGAAAAAGTACATCAGTAAAGTACTAGTACTTTTTGGCCGATTTTGTTCAAAAGCTTATTTTGAGATTCTTCAAAGGTACCTAAGTTAAATATAAAATTTCAATCCGCTAGCTCAACTCCTTCATGCTAAAAATCTGTCCACACACACATACATACACACAGACACACACACACACACACATACACACACACACGACCAATTTGCGGGACCCACTTTTTTTGGACTCAGGGGACCTCAAAACATGTATATCCATCAAAATCTCGACATCGAATTTTTGACATGATCGCAATACTTTCTCTCTCTATATATTTCATATATAGGGTACGAGAAAGTAAAAAAAAGTGGAAATTGTAGGTAGCAAAGTAAAGCAGCCTTAAATGGCGCAATGATGTCAACCCCTAGAGGTACCAAGGAGGGGGGGGTGAGGTCCGATGGGAGTCGGAATTGCGGGCGCCGTCAGATTTATTACGAGAGGGGCTCGAGTCCCACGCAAATTGATACCCAGCCAGCAAAGGGGACTTTGATCTCGCCACCCACTCAATTCTCTAGAGTCAAGGTCGGGGGTGGCAACATATATTTGTCTACCTTCTTGTTATTAAATTAAAAACAGGTGAATTCTAAAAGGTAAATTTAAATTAAATTTACGTGACTTTAGAATTTTTTCATTTACTACAAAAAAAATCCGTTTTAAATAAAAAGTGAATTCAATTTGTAAGCGTGTTCATAAAAAGACTAATTAAATTTTTTTCTTTGTTTTTTTGCTAAATTTCATTCAAGAATTTAAAAAAAAGTTAGATGAGTTAAGCAATGTTTGTGGATGGTTGGTAACCAAGATTAGAAATAAAGACGAAAAATGAAATAAAATACCAACTTTCTTCGGCAGTATAATTAATATTGGCCTATATTTATTATAGTAAGGAGAAAGTAAATACAGTCGACTCTCGATAATTCAAAAACCAAGGGACTACAAGAAAAATTCGAATTATTAGGAGTTTTTATTATATTTATGACAATATGTATAAGATTAAATAACTTTAGAATGGGCTTGAGTTTTTCCAGTTATTCTTAAGTTCATTTTTTTTTCAATTCGTACCACTGTGCCCTCCCCCTGCTCACTTACCCGGGCTCAATCTAGGGGTGATCCACTAAGTTGTTTAAGAAACGGACAAAGATAGTAGAGGCAATTTAAAGATAATTTGTGCAAAAAAAGTCAAAATTGCATTTTTTGAGTTAGACTGGCATTGAACTGGACCGACGATAGAGCCTGTTATCTTTTTTTTTTGAACCACTTTCCGCGGCTGCGATAATTATTTGACATCATTAAACATAATTTTAATAACATTAGTAATCTATTATATGTTCGTTCATAATTTAAATAATGATTTTAATATCAAATAAATAAATGGCTTGTGTTTAAATGCAAGCCTAACTTATACTAATTAATAAACTTGTACACTAAGGGGGGCCTGAGGCCCTATGTACATTTTAAAGAATAAATAAATAAATAAATAAATAATTGTAAAGCTTGAACTTCTCCAGGAGTACATATACCAAGACTCGAACTTATTCTAGAAGTATAGATATATTTTATTTTATAATTAAACATGATGATCTCTCCTTGTTTTCATATCATAAAAACGAAAAAATCGACATATCGATATTTTTATTTACTAACTTGAAACGATAGTAAAAAAAAATATTGGTGTTTTGATATATGGATTTTTTTCGACAGTGGCAGGCAGTCCAATTATAAAGGTTTATAGTAGAAGTAAAAAATTTGTATTTGTCAATAATTCCATCTTTAAAATAATGATAAAAAAAATTGTTTTTCATATTTATTCTCATTATTTTTTTTTAATTAATTATTAATTTGGTTTATAATTTAACATTGTTTTGTATACATGTATAAATATCAAAAGAGAAAAATAATACAGTTAAAAAAAGATATATAACAAGTAAGCGTGATGTTGGCGTATGTATGCTTGGCAGGGATTTAATCAGATCTGTTATTGTGATATTCTAATTCCATACAATTCTTTTTGTCATTAGGTTAATATAATATAAAACATTTATTTATGTATATATATACATATATATAATTTTTTTTTGTTCTAAAATGAGTGAGTGACACCGTCCCGGCTGGCAAGCAAACTTTTAATAAAAAACCGCGCACGGGTGCCCTCAGGGCCGGCTTAAGGACGAGAAGGGGACGTATTAACTTGTCAAGGGCTATGGGGAGTTGCATCAGAGTTTGTGGGGGTTGAGTCCGAAAAAAAAGGGTGACGGGAAATTTTACGAGGTGACGCGCCACCACCGACACTTCTCTCTCTCTTTTTTTTTATGCGGAGTTAAAAATACATTTCCCTTTATATATATAAACGCGAAGTCTGTCAAGTCAAGTCCTAGGGGAAGGGGTTGAGTCCCGAGTCCCCCCAATGCAAATTCCCCAATAGAGGCATTATACACGAGGCATTAAGGCAGCCAATATCTTTGGGCGATATTCAAAGTGCGCCGAGCGAGTTATAAACCCCGATCCTTTCGATATTGGGGCATTTATTATACGATCGTTCGATCAAGGCCCAGGGTTAAACCAAGGTGTAGTTACCGGTCTTTGCTTTCAAACCAGCCATATATCACTCTTTACTAAACTTATCTATTAGATTTTATAATATTACGCTTAAACTTTTTTTTTTTTTTTTTTGAATAACGTATGATGGATCAATTTTTTAAGGATTTTGATTTGATTTGATTCTGTCTTTTTGTATATAGGCTATAAAAAAGCCAACAATTTTCATGGCTGTCTAATATTAGATATAAGAAATAATGCATATTAAAGACCCTATAATAATATTTTCTTTTTCGTTATTATTATTAATATTTATAATGAGAATTTTTTTTGCTGGTCGAAAAATCCTTAATATTGACTATTTATAATGAGAAAATGGGATGCTGTTTCATTTAATCCTGTGTACTGTGAGTGACAAAATTAAAGGACACCCATGAGTGATTGTTTATATATATATTTTTAGGAGAAAAGTGATCTTCAGAAGATTTCAATGGCAAAATGAGAATATCCATTTTAAAGAGAATCTAAATAATTATTGACTTTTGAATTTTAATCAAAATCTTTAGAGCGAATTTTGAGAAAATCGAAAAAAAACTGAAAAAGTGCATCAGTAAAGTACTTGTACTCTTTGGCCGATCACGCTCCAGGAGGGGGGGAGATGTCTAACTTAAATATAAAATTTCAACCTCGTAGCTCAATTCCTTCATGCGTAAAATTGAACACACACACTCACACAGACTATGTCGCGGAAACCACTTTTTTGGATTAAGGGGACCTCAAAACGTGTATATCCATCAAAATCTCAACATCGAATTTTTGACATGAATCCAATACTTTCTCTCTATATGGACCCTATTATGCAATGGTGTGTTAAAGACCAAAAAATTCAAAATTGAGTTAAGCACGGAATATTGTTTCAAATGCTTTAATTAATAGTATTTTTTATGAAATATGTCCTAAAAAAATTTATATTTAATGTTACTTGCACAATTGACAAGAAAAAAAATCTGGTGTGACTGGCGCACAGCACACAACTTTCTCTTACCTTCGGTAATCGAAAGTTGTGTACTGTGCTTGTCTCACCAGATTTTTTGTGTCGACATGTATTTAGTTTCCGACAGTACGGTACATTCGATTTTCAAGATGTAAAATTTATAAGTATGGAAAAAATATTTATATTTTGTTACCATAGCAACCATAGGAGAAATTCCTATCTTTCCTATGAAGAACAAGAGTAAAGTGGTCTTCAGAAGATTTCAATCACAAAATGAGACTATACATTTTATAGAGAATCTAAAAAATAATTGATTTTTGAATTTAAAAAAAAATCGTTGGAGCAAATTTTGAGAAAATCGAAAAAAAAACTGAAAAAGTGCATCAGTAAAGTACTAGTACTTTTTGGCTGATTTTGTTCAAAAGCTTCGTGTCACGTCCCATGGGGGTGCCTAACTTAAATATAAAATTTCAACTTCCTAGCTCTTTTCGTTCTTGAGATATTTTGTTCACAGACACACACCACACACACAGACACACAGACACACACACAGACAGACCATGTCGCGAAAACCACTTTTTTGGATTCAGGGGACCTCAAAACGTGAAGATCCATCAAAATCTCGACATCGAATTTTTGACATGAAACCAATACTTTCTCTCTCTATATATTAACATATATATAGAGGTACGAGAAAGTAATTATATATAATCCAATGAAAACAAAAAACTTTAATGTTGATTTTCTCAAAACTCGATGTTTGGTCTTTGACACACCATTGCATAACAGGGTCCATATATATTAACATATATGAGACCGTCCACATGAAAAGATACCAAATCTTCATCGGGGTCAAAAGTGAGATTTTGTGCTTTCTATACAGTAATCATCCTGCTGAACAAGCAGGTATTTTCAAAATTTTTTTTATCATTTTTTGTTTGGAAGATATGAATTTAAAATTTTGGTTATGAAAAACCTAGTTTTGGAGAAATAAAACCAACTTATTTTGGCCATAATTTAAAAAAACATCGATATTTTTTTTCAAGTTAAAAAAAAAATGGCGCGGCCTATAAAAAAAGTCAAACAAAAAATTCTTTAACATTTCACCCTAATTTTAGAACAACGATTAATGCTCTCTTTTATTAATCTAATCTCTCCCTTTTCGGTTAACTTATGTACTCTAAGACCTTGCTAGGAAATGAGGATCTATAAAATAAAATATAAAATATAAACGCTGATGGAGGTTAGAGATTGTCTTGTTTTTAAAGCCTTTTTTTATGTCTTTCTGCACTCAGTAAACAATCCAAATGAAATAATCTGATTAAATTAGAATTTCACAAAGCAATTCATCAAATTATTCAATT